>BRDA01090973.1:0-14939 GCA_036984385.1 Crenuchus spilurus
CCAAAAAAGTTGGGATGGGGCAATTTAGGGTTTGTAATGAAGTACATGAACACTAAATAATGATGTGATTTCAAACAGGTCATATCAACAAACTTTACTGTGCAAAAAAAGAAACCTTATGTTAACTATGTCCAGGAGCAGCCTTGACATGTGGGATGTACCATCACACAGTGGAAACATGCACTGCGGTCAGACAAATCAGTATTCCACATCTTTTTTTGGAAGAAATGGAAGCTTTGTGCTCTGGACCAAAGATGAATAGGATCATTAACACTGTTAACAGCAACAAGTCCAAAGGCAAGTCTTTGTCACAGTATGGGGTTCTGTCAGTATTTTGCAAAGGTCATTTAAAAATTCTGAAATGTACAATGAGATTTTAGAGCAACATGCTGCCTTCAAGGTGACATCTTTTCCAGCGATGTTTACGCATTTTTTTAAACAAGACAATGCTAAACCACATGCTGCACACATTACAAAGGCAAAGCTGTGGAAGAATACTGGACTGGTCATCCTGCAGTTCTGACTTGTCCTGAATAAAGAATGTGTGGAGAATTTTGAACAATACAACAACTGCTGATGGTCTCAAACACATTAAGAGGCAAGAAATGCATGTCATGAACTCTTGACAAGACACAGCCATTAACTGAAAGACATTCCAGGTGACTACCTCATAAAGCTGACTGAGAAAATGTCAAGAAAGCTGCATCTAAGCAAGAGGTGCCTACTTTAAAGAATGTAAAATATAAATCATATTCTGGTTTGTTTAACACTTTTTTATTTGCTAAATAATTACAGATGTATTTCTTCATAGTTTGGATAATTTTAGTGTTAATCTACAATGCAGAACATTTTTAAATAATAAAAAAACACTGAATGCCCAGATGGTGTGGGTACTGTATTTGAGTGATTAGTGTTAGCTTCATAACTCCAGTGTAAACTAAAGAAGCTAAATTTCAAACATGCCTTGTTTGACCAGCTGCATCTGGGGTAAGTACAAAACCAAGTCATTCCATTTAAAAATGTTAGCAATTTGTCTTTTCTTACATTGTAACATAAACTGTATCTTTAAGACTTTTTCCACAAAGCTGACATAATAAACTGCTGAAGCAATAATGTGAAAATGCAGCAAAATGCTGAAAAGGGTTTAGTTTTTCCACATTTAGAATGACTTTGATTAATATTTCCTTAATCTTTAAAAAATACATGTGTCCTGATCATTTGTCTACTTGTTTGTACCTCTGAGATCAAAAACGTGATGCAACTTGTGAACCTTTGGCAGGATTCTGTCAAAAGCTTCCAGCATATAAACTGGTTCTGTGTCTGTGTGGAGTAGCAGAGAAAATTAAATCCAAGCACTTATGCTAATGAGAAACAGAAGTCATCTTTTTACTCATCTGCATTCATCTTGTATGTGAGCATGTGATGATATGTTACTTCTGTTCACTTTCACAAACTCACAGCAGAGGCTTCTATCCATGTCTTACACATATGGGGAAAGAGAAATTCCATGCTTATAAATATGCCTGATATTCACTAAAAAGATGCAGTGATCTTTATTAAAATAAGCAGGCTGTAGTAAAGTCAAATGGCAGGAATTTGCATGTGGGCATACAGTATTTTTAAATCCACCACAATCACATTGCCGTTTCCTCTATAAAATCCCATTTGCCATGGTAAATGAACAAAGCCCTCATCACTCCCTTTTTATTCAAAGTGTTTCCACTTAGCTTTCTCATCTGGAACACAATAACCCGTGCCAGTTTAGTTGTCTCAGACATGTGGAAAGCAGCTTTTTAAATGAGGAACCATACAATCTCTAATTTCAGCACAGTTAATGTAGCTCGTTACATTAAGCAAGATTTCCATGAAAACTTGGAATGATTATGACCGACATCGGTTAATGTATACTTACAATGACTGGCACAGGTTAACATGCAGTTGTAATGAGTGGCACAGGTCAATAGGGGTTGCAGAAAAGGAAGAACATTATGCCAACTGACTGTTCTAAATAAACCTCTCATTACCCTACTAATCTTCCATTTCCAATTTAGATTTTTTTTTTTAGTTATGACAAACTAAAGACCTGCATGAAAACATCAGAACAATGTTCTTAGGATATTCGCAGATTGGCTTTAAAGTTAAAAGATCATACTTTTGTAGGACCCCAAAGATGGCATACGTTCCAATAATGTCCTTGTATTACATTTTACATACCCATATAAAGAATTATTGCACATTATGTTTCAGTACATGACAAATTAGCCTAAACATTTCTTCAAAAAATCAGTATGACAGTGAAATGTCATATGAATGTCACAAATACAATTTCAAAAATGCATAAATACTAGTGCTTCTCCAAAAAATGGAAAAATGTGAAAAAATGAATTTGTGTTGTGAACAACATTGAGCTTGGTGGAGTGGCACAGTGGCTTGGAGGTTAGCACATTTGTGGGATTCTTCTAGACTCACTGGTTTCCTCCCACAGCCCAAAAACATGCATTTAATGTCAAGGTTGCGTAAATCAGGTGAATTTTATATTATTTACTCAAAATTGCCCTGTGTGAATGTGTGTATACAGTATCTGTCTTTGCCTAGTGATACCAAGACCTGCCATACTCTAAAATGTAAGGGTATGGCAAACAATGAACTTTTTCTTGATATTCTGATTTTGATATGGCAAATATTCAGATATTAGCAGACCAAAGCAAACTAGAGCCCCCAACAATGCTAACATCACAGTATGAATGCTAATTCTGAAGTCAATACATTGACTTTCACAGGCAAGCAAACCAAGAGCTGGCAGTGCTGAGCAAATGCAAACTGCAGCACACTGACCTACTTCATTAAAAGTACAACCTTCCTAGAGCTTACAAGGCTAGATAGCATCAAAGAGAATGAAAGAGAAAGAATGCTCAACAGTACAAGTAGAAGAGCTGTAAACATGTCATTCTATTTCATGTGATTTGTTGTGGTCATCTAATTATACAGCACTAAATTAGGATGTTCACAGCGCTGTTGCTGTCCTATAGAGGAGCTGGACTTTTTGACGCTACACAGTAAATCTGCCAGTGTTAAATCAACACTCCTAGAGTTAAATTAACACTGGGAGTGTTACATTTTGACACCTGCAGTGTTAATTTAACTCTAATAGTGTTGATTTAACACTGACATATTTACTGTGTACTGACCTAGAATTAGGTCATGTGTTATATGTTTTGCAAATGAAGTGGTTCAAATGCAAAAAATGGCAAATCTGTTGTTTCAGTGAATCCGACAAAAGCAAACTGATATAAATGCAGAATCATTTCTGTACAGTTGCTTGCCTTGTCTGTTACACCAGGATATCTTAACTCAATTTGGGCCTAATGCAGGAAGTGTCTGCACTGGACCCCATTACATTCAGACACAAAGTGCCCTGTATCTCAAACGTTTTCCTTTAGCCCAGCACTCACTCTGTATGTAGGATGCTCTTATGATTTCTATCTATTTGAGCTATCTGAATTCTGAATTCCTAAAATAATAAAAGCCAATAAAATTAATGTTCAGTAATATGTTCTACCTAGCAGTGGTGCCTCTAGAACACAAAGTCAGGTGGGGCACAATACATTCTGTGGGCAGCATCCCACTCGTCAGTGAAACTACAAACAAACCTACTCACTCAATTAATTCAACCACAAATGCACCTCATCAATGAAATTCCAAAAAGCATAATCCGGCATTGTGCCAAATTTGGCACCCCCACCATGAGATGCATCCCCATGAATAAAGGAAATAAACCTTTTACTGAGGTAAGATGACTGTGTGTTATCTAACTGTTAACTTTGATTAAATTGTCAGCATGATTAATTATATTGGCTCGCTAGCAACAGCTAACAGTTACTGTGATGTTTTTGAGAGGCAAGCTGAGTAGCAATGCTGATACCGTAAATGATATTCACATAAGCTCGCATATGCAAATTTTTCTTTTTTTTTATCGACTGCTTCCATGGAGCATGGGGCCAGCAAAAGCGTGCCCCCTAGCTCATTATTGAAAGCATGTTGAACATGCACACAGTGTTTTCTACTGCTCACTTGCTTAAACAAAGCTTGACAGGCCAGCCATATATACACTAACTAAATAAAAATTGCTGAATATAATGACCTTACGCAACACATACAGGAATATTTTTTATGTATTGGGAGCTACTGTTATATTCATAAGTCAAACACACAACAATGTTAGAAAATAATATTTTAATAAAATCAATGTACAAATAAAATTATTGATTATGTCACACACTGTTCCACAGTGACATCTGGTGGGGCCGGGCCCCACCTGCCCATAATGTAGAGACATCCCAGCTACATAGATGAATTTTATTCCTTTAGACATTGCTCTTTGACAGTTTAGGAGACTTACTAGCCAATGTCTGATTCAGATAAAAGTCGCAATAATTACTCATTATATCAAAACTGAAAAGACTCAGCCTTGATTGAGAATGTTAGTTGCATATTAGAAGCCCTGTATTTAATGTTATTATACTGGCAAATGGCATGCATATGTGTTTTTGAGATCTGTGCCAAAACTCTAGAGAAGATGTGAGATTACTGAGGTATTTTTCTCTGGAAGAATAACTGAGCAACAGGAGAAAAAAATAAATCTCCTTTCTGTTTCAATCTGACCTTGTTGTCTAGGAGGAGATGTTTTGGTGATCTTTGTTGATTTTTCTTTCATTTGGGAGGTAGTTTCAGATGCATTAAGGTATAAATCTGTTTCAGTTTTTAAGCTATCAGTGGCCTAAGCAAACATCTCGGGCCATTGTTAAAACAAGCCCAAAGCCGAGGCCATTAAGAGAGCTCAATTATTCTATTACATTCTAGTTACAAATGGAGTTGCTTAATGCTTCCATTACAGTAATCCATTCTCTGCCTGCTGTTTTGTACCTAGTGCAGTCTACTTTAGCACTTGACTGAGATGGACATTTGCTTAGCAGTGACTTCATACATACTTGAATATTCCAGTTCCCAAGCCTTAACTTCTCTTGAATGGATTTAAAGTTTACTAAAGTGAAATATGGAATTTAAAGCCCAACGCAAGCCTTTGTATTGAATTATTAACAATTACTTTCCCTTTCATAAAGTCAAGGATTTGTAATGATAATGCAAATGAACACAAAGAACTTTACAGAATGTTCCCAATAACAGTTCATTTTATCTGGAGAAATGTTCCCTGAAAGATAATGTTGTACTGAAAATGTTCAGGTCAAGGCCAGCCTTGTTGAACACAACAAGCAGTTAGATAGGAGTAACGAGTGTGGACACATGCTTTCTCTATGGGCCCTAACGACCGCTGTTTATTGTACATTTTGGAGCCTGTCAGGATTGTGTGAACACATCCAGTGGCATAAAACAAGGACATCATTTCATCCTGAGCCATCCGCTCCCCTCAGGCTGCCATGAAAGACCTGGCTGTCTGTAGCCGAGCGGCTGAGAATGACTCACATAAAGAGAAAGGGGGTGGCCGAGGTGGGTGGGGGGATTAAGAGGTGAGAGGAACAGTGGTATGTGTAAACTTCAAAAGAGTGGACAAAAAGTTGTTCTTCATTTTTTCCTGTGAAGTCTTTATGGCTTAGGTTTCCTCCACATTTTCTTTTGTTAAATGCTAAATGAAGTGCATCCAGATGCTTGAATGAAGAAACCTCTTTTATCAGGCTTTAATCAATTTGTTAAATATTAGCTTTCTTCATCATGGAGTGTTTGACTTGTCTTGTTAAATCTTAACCATAGTGATGCTGCAATTCTTCAAGAGTTCTCTGAAGAGTTCTAACAGGAGGAAAAGGGGGATTCTCTCTATACTTTGTTGAGAAGTTAGTAAATGTATTTTTGAATCCAGAAATCTAGGTTATATCGATTTAGCAGTGGGGTTTAGGACACATTATGACTATCTGTGCTGGTGGCTAAACCATCTTACATACAATATATAAGGCCAATATATACAAAGTAGGAAGCACTGATCAGTTTTTGTGATGGTCTGTCATGAATATAGAGGAATCTGATCCAAGATCAGTTTTCTATCAGTAGTTTTAAACCAGAAGCTACTTCTCATAGTTTGTAGTCAAATTACTTGTGCAAAAATTTGAATTTTTTTGCGAAAAAGTTTGTTGTGTTCATAAATAAATTTGAAAAGGAAAACTGCCATATATTTTATCAGATCAGTAAAGATCACATGGAACTGGTGGCACTGAGCATGCATTAACGGTGCCAGTGAGGCACGGTACAGCCTTAGTCACCAGGGAGGCCAGTGTGGATTTACGTTTGTTAAGGGGAAGGAAGGTCTGTAGAGCTAGTTTGGAGAAGGGGTGGGTCTGGGACGCCAGACTTCACTGTTGAGCCTTCTGGAGGTGTTGTGGGCTTAATTCAGCAAAACACTGACGAGGGAAGGTGCCTACCTGATGACCCCTGTGAAGAGCTGGTAATGCAGTGTGTGGTTTGGGTACTCATGTGATGGGCTCAATGAGTAACCGTAGATGTTAAGGGTAGCCGGTTGCTGATTGGATCATAAATGGCCACAGCAACCCTAGGGTGTAGCTGTAGGATTGAAACAATAGGATCGTGGTAGTAAGAGAGAGGGGTGGGCCCTATGTGAAGCTCTAATGGTTTGGCATAAGATATTTTACATCTTATCTTGTGTATGATTCTAATAATTATATTAATTACATGTGACCTTCAAGCCTTTTTTGGTCATGTGCACTATTTCTACTCAGAACAGCTCTGAAGGCAGCTCACAAATGCAATTTATTCAGAAAACAACTTATAAAAACCCAACTAATATAAAGAGCATTCAACATGCATTATGGTTATGGTTATGGTTAGGGTTAGACAGCCCATTGGCTATTAACCATTTATGTTTGTTATTTCATTTATGCAGCACATCCTTCCAAGCAGTTTTGAGTAGTGATTTTGCACACAAGTGCCCTTTTTATATGGATACTGTTTGAATAGTAATTTACACAAGCTCAAAATCAAATAATATTTTGAGATTCTGGATTTCTGAATAGCTGAAGAAACAAAAAATACTTGAAATACTTTACATTTAAGCAATATAAAATATGAGTTTACCTTTTTGAATTAACTTACAAACAACAATGAACTTTTCCCCAAAATTCAGTTTTTGTTTTGATGCGACACTGTGTCCTAAAACATGCTGACTTATTATCATCTGAATGTGGTTTGAGTGGGCTGAGAGAAGTTTTGATGGAATCGACAAGGTTATTTTAGACTGTTTAGTGTTTGGTAGCAACAACAGCCTTAGAGCTGTCCAGTTTTAAACAACCAACATATGGACTCCAAACATGTCCAGGATGATTGACTTCGTCTGTGGAAAGTGGAAAAATATGTACATATAATTTGAAGGTGAACCCCTTTTTAAAGAAATTAATTATCTGGCTACATCCAAAATAAAATGCACTCCTATACTAAAGACTATACTAATGAATGTGCTTTTAATGTTTGTGTTCTATTTTTAAAATATTATTTACTATGACAGAATGGTGGCAACCCATGACGCTAATGCACCTCGTTAAGGAAGATTTTGAGTTTCAACCTCCATTAGCAGGCATACATCTGACCAATCAGATCAGGGGTCACCAACCTTATCCTTAAAGGGTCTGTTTGTCTGCAGGTTCTCATTACACTTGATTCTAATTTCTTAAACAGCCACAGTCTTCAGGCCACAGTGAGAGATTCTGCTTGGCTTTAATAAAAACGTTCAGACATACAAATCTCTTTGCAGATGAGATTGGTGGCCCCTGGTCTGTAATCATGATTATAACAGGGTGTTATAGTTGCTGATAAATACACCAGAAGGGTGTGCTTCCAGACTAGGTTTAATCCTTCAGTGCTTTGATGCTATAAATAAGGTCAGAATTCTCACAAATTAGCTAGTATCAACTAGAGCATGCCCTCAGCTGTAGTCACACTAAATCTTATGACTGCAGTCTGGTATATTGAGCAGATACTTTAGGGCTTTTTAACACAACTGCTGTTAGGTGCCTCATCCAAACCCTTTCCATCCATGTCACAGTTTAGCATGACTGAGTGTTATGGTAAAATTCCCACACTGGAATTGTAAAGAATTCCTGAAAGTGGACCACACACAGAGGCTGAGCCATTTAGGCTGTGTAAGGGGATTTCTCTTGTTCTATAATGCTGGAAAGATATGAGTTGTGTTTATTTCCCCATTTATTGTTCATGAAAGAATTCACTGAATGGAAGTCTGCCAACACAGTATAAGTAGTATAAACTTCAATATTGCTACATGCAAGTGAACACTGCTGCACATTGAAGTGATATGATAACAGCAACTTTTCCACGATATCACACACAAACCATTTTTGACAAATGTCATGTTATGAGAGTTCGTGTTATGTTCATGTTATGAGAGCAGTTGTCTACACTTTGAGTACAACTATATAGAATATAGAATGATAGAGATATAGAATTATATATAAGAGACATATTTTTATGCAAAAATTCAATACACAGAAATGTTAGCTTGATTGTAACGTTGCATTGGAGTTTAGAACATGGCTTTGATATATTGGTGTTTACTACAGGGCACGATTGCAGCCATATTTGATAATAACATAAAATTTTCCCATAGAGAAAAACCACTTAGACCCCCAGTTCCTTATATGGACAAAATAATGCAGTACTGCTTTTAATCTTACCAGCAAAGGGCCGGTGTGGGGACACACATGATCAACTGTTTGAAATTCCATGCATCACAGTTTTTGATGAACATTGCAATGTAAGTGATGCATTGTGGCATAAAGCTTTCAAAATATTTGCTCAGCAAGGTCATAAATAAGTGATGAGTGATGACTTACTGCAGAGACCAATGCAATATGTCATGATAACACATTCTGTAGATCTACCACTGATTCTCTTAGTAAGGGTCTTTATATTGTCTCATTTCAACCCTTTGTACTGCTGTAGAGAGCAAATGCATCTACTTAAAGCCCTCATATTTCACCCAGGCATCCTGATAGATGAGAATCTAACCTCCTCATCTGCACTCTAGGCCTCAACATCTAGTTCCACTCACTGAGAGTATGGATGTGTCACCGAGTTATGTTCAGGTGCTAATCATCACGCACGGTGCAGTCATGGCCTTGAAAAGGCCTGACGTCACCTCAATGATACCTGCCCCCACCATGTTATGACTTCAACAGAGAAATCTTTATTGCTTTGTGACGTCCAGGTTTTACTGACAAGATAAAAGTGTTTCATTGCTCTCAGACCACCCCTCTCTTCTTTAGTCCATGTCTGCCATTAGCAGTGATTCATGAAGGTTGATGTCTATCCAGTGAGAGCTCTATAAGAAGCTGCTTATTTGCTTAAAGGGATACTATGGCATTTTTCAACATGATCTGTATCTCTTGAAGCTTTAAATTATGATCTTTTTGATGGGCTTCCTTGCAACAAGAGACCTATTCACTTGAATCACATTTGTAATAGAAGCCTTTGGGCTGTTGGTGAACTCGGTCAGCAAAAGGCATATTTCTGTAAAACACTCTAAATCGGTAGAATTCATCAGTTATTGTTTCTGGGTTGGCACTAGTTTTACAGGCTTCTACCACTTTACATGTTAGCAGAAAACTTTAGGAAAAGTAACTAGAATTGCTTTTATATTGTTACTCCAGTGTTTGACATTTTTGTTGAGATATTGTCTCACGTCTGCATCCCCCTAAGACTTGTATTGTCTGAGCTTTAGTGACGTAGTGTCAAAATGGAGATGGTGACACTGAGCATGCATTAACAGTGACAGTGGGGCTAGGTACAGCCTTAGTCACTAGGGAGGTCAGTGTGGAATTATGGTTAATACTGTAGAGTTTGTAAATACTATAGTGTATTGATGTACTATATCAAGTACACATAAACCTGGTGGCATTTATCATGTACTAATAGTGTCTGAAGGGACATGTATGGATATGTAAGTCACCAGAGAGGCCAGTGTGGATGTACGGTAAGTGTTCTAGAATGGATTTATGGTCTATACAATTTTCAATGTAGTGTATGGAGTTCACATAAAACTAGTGACCCTGAGCATGCATTAACTGTGCCAGTGTGGTTAGGTACAGCCTTTCACAAACAAGTTTGTGATCTATAGTTAAGAGGGTACTTAAATGATAGGTGTAGTGTAGTGTAGTGGGCTTAATTCAGTGAAACCATGATGAAGGGAGATGCCTACCTGATTACAGTAGTGGATGTTTATGAGTATGACAATATGGTTGAAAGAAAATGGACTGGACTCAGGACCTTTGTCATCTCATCCTGTGTAATTTAATTTGTATTATATATTTTCTAGCAACTACTGATATGTGAGACGGATTCAAAGTGCAAGAAAATGCACCCACATTTATTATATGTGGTTATAATAAGCAATGAGGTGGCTGTGTAGTAAACAGGGTTTACAGTGAAAAATGCTTGAGCATCCTTTTAAAAGAATAAACTGCTGAAGTAAACTCTTCATATGAACTTGTTATGTCTTCTAAAGCATGGACAGCCAAGACCTGCAAATACATGCTGATATGCACCCTGCCACCACCAGGAATGACCTCTCTGTTGTGTGAAGTGTTCAGTCATGCAGAAGGATACAGACTTGGGTGCTGGATTCAGATTGAGCCTTTCTGAATAAACCCTGGTCTATGAATGAGAGAAAGCTATGCGCAGAGGACAATCCAAGACAGGCAGGGAGCACATTTACACACCATAACTAAAGCCTGTTGCCTTTTAAAAGAGGATGCATGCTACATATGTTAGTGAACCAAGTGGAAAGGTGAGACTTTTCCCTCATACAGGTCAGTAGTGTGGGTGAAACAACAGGAAATACCCAAGGCATCCCCACTGCTCACTACGCTGGCTCACTAAACTCCTAAATTAGCTCTCATTCTTTATCTCTGGGCAACCACGCAAAAGACAAACCTTGAGGCTGCACTACTGCATGTTTCCCTTATTTAGTTGGAAAAGCATCATCACATGATCAGTAAGACACGTGAATTGCTATCTGCCGTATGTTTTAATTTAATCTTCTGCTTAGAGGAAGATCTCAACTCTGTGGCATTCTGCAGAGATTTTAAAACAGTACACTGACTGTCTGCTAAAAATGCTGTAAAATCTGAGATGTCCCATTGTTCTCACATTCATGTCTAAAAGCAATGTCCGTAAAAAATAGACCCTTTTAAATTAGCTTGAACATGTTTTGACAAAACAGGAAAACAGAAAGCTAACTCAGGGTGACTGTTAAGCCAGGGATGAATCTGTTTATCTGTTTTCGGCTGCAGGAAGAGTTGAAATATCATGAGAGATGGACGCAGGACCACATTTTTCCATTTTACAGACACACCCACACTCATCCCCAGCCTGTGAAACAAACCCCTGAGTACATGGAGCAATTACAGCACATCAAACTCTGATTCATTTACACCAGAATGTCAACATGCTCACAATTTTAGCCTATTACAATCCTAATTAACTGACAAACTACAGTAATAAACATACTGACAGTACAGAATGCATTTCCACTTCAGGCCCTACTGCCTTACCTATGTATGACTAATCATCTTAACTTGCACAGCTTGCAGATGTTTGTGTATAGTATTACTCACTCCTTTGTATATACTAAACACTGACGAAAACGTGACCACAGATTTTAACTTAGTAAGCATTATCATTAAACTGTCTGATATTACTTGTCTTATTAGCTTAGTGTTCAAAAAATTTGAATCTGAATGAAGAGATCATTGGTTTGGTCCCAGCTTTGCTCTTCAACAAGGCACTAGACTCTATAGGGTCTGTCAGTAATGCAACTGTAAGCTGCTGAGTGGCTCAGCAGGCTAAGACGCTGACACTATGACTAGGGCATCGCGAGTTCAAATCCCGGTCATGCTGTTTGCTATCAAAAGCCGGGGCCCAAGAGAGCAAAAATTGGCAGTGCTCTCTCTGGGTGTGTAGATGGCGCTCTCACTCTCCCTATCACTCACACATTGCAATGTCTTGCAATTTGGAGCTGGGAACCCTTCGCTTTCCTCTTAGCACATTGGCTCCCCAGTGACAGTGTATCAAGCAGTAGTTCGAAAAGAGGTTGTTGCCATATCACATGCAGCAGAGGAGGCGTGTGCATTTTTTCACCCTCCTAAAGTCAGGGACAGTGCAAAGTGATTGGGAGAGCCCTCTAGTGGATGGGATGGGTTAATTGGCTACTACCACATTGGGAAGGGGAGAAAATTGGCAAAAAACTATGAAAAAAAGTTTTAAAAATATATATAAAAAACTGTAAGCTGCTTTGAATCTACAGAAGCTAAATAATGAAATCATTCCCAATTAATGAATGAAAACTAAGTCCAGTAAATGGCACTGAATATAGTGATGGATTTAATTTTATTTTAATTTTATTCAAATATGTTCTTAATTTCCATGTAAATAAAATATTTCTCATGCCTTATCTATAATAATACTATAAACAAAATACTTCAATAACTTATACTGTATGTGCATATCCATAGAACATCTCAAAATAGGTCACACGGCCTCTTGAAGCCTTTACCTACCTTCCTTGAACTTGTCCACATGTCCAAAATTCCAGAAAGCCTTAACCTTACTTGGGCTGCGGTTGGTGCCAAAGCTGGCCTTTGCCTTCTTCTTGCTGATGGAGTTCCCCATGGCATTACTCCACCAGCTCTAGTTTAGCCAAGAACAGGAAACATCTCCCTGATGCATCCACAACCTTTCCTCCCTGCTCGGAATTCCTCTTATAGAGTGTTTTATTCTTCTTCCTGAAGGCTGTCCTCCAGTCGTCAGTGCAGGACAGGGCTCTCCTGCTTTGCGCCGTGCCGGTAATCCACCCTGTCTGTTTGTGCAGGGTGTGTGTGGACACCTCCCTCCCTCTCTCTCTCTCTCTCTCTCTCTCTCTCTCTCTCTCTCTCTCTCTCTCTCTCTCTCTCTGATTCAGAACACACTCTGCTTTCTGCGATGATCAGTCACAGATCACTCCTGCCACTTGGAGTGAGGAGAAAGAGGGACTGCTGCTAGGTTCTGGTGGTTCTACTCACCTCTAATTTCACACAAACACATAGATATAGCACACCTCCACTTCCCTTCCGTCTGCAGTTTAGCTGTGATCAGCTGTGATGAGATCATTTCCCTGTGCTCTAGAATGACTGTCCTTGTCTCTCTTGTAGAATTAAGCTTCTGTCATTCTTCACTAGAACCTTAAAGGGGAATTCCTTTAAAAACCATGTCTCATTAGAGGAGAAGGCAAAATATTGTGAAATTTACATATAAGCCAATTTGTTTTTGGAATTCAGTATTGTTCACATAATGTAAAGGGCAGCTGCTGTGCTCAAATGATGCACAAAATCAAAAATTGTAAAACTGCAAATACATTATTTTCATATAATAGAAATGATATATTAGGCTTAAATCTAAATCTTTTTTTGCCAAAAACTTCCCTGAATATTAATCTCCATAATAAGTGTATTTAAAAAAAAAATCCTAATTATTATTATAATACGACTCAGGCACCAAATAACATATTTGTAACCATTTTATATTCTTGTGGATCTAAAAAAAACTCATTAAAATGTTTCATGAAACGTGTAATTCAACAAAGTAAACTATTTTTTATATTCATTACATATGAAGTGATACTTCCAGTGACATCTCTAGAATAGAAAGCCAGGTGGGGCACAATAAATTCTGTGGGCAGCATCCCACTCGTCAGTGAAACTACACACAAACCTACTCACTCAATTAGAGCACAGAGACATACAACTACCTTTACAGCAACAAAACAGAAAGGTATTCTTTAACAAATACAGCAACATAATTTTATGAAAACTGAGATACAGCCGAGTCAGACTGTCAGCCAAAGTAATCACCAGGCATGGGTAATGCTAAGGGAAAGTGGAGTAGTTGAGACAATGGGTTGCTCGTGCATTGCAGGGTTCGGCAAGTCCTGCAACCACACAACAGCTGTTTTGTGGAAGGTAGGATAAGCTCAGATCATATTTGCTGTGAAACATTGAAAAATAATAAATTATATGTATAATGAAATTAGTTGGTGAATGTAAATTCCTCATTAAGGAACTGAAAAAGTTGTAAATAACTCACTATTTCAGGTGCAAAACGTTTCAATGAAGTGAAACAAACAAACATACATACATATATATATATATATATATATATATATATATATATATATATATATATATATATATATATATATATATATACAGTATATATACAGTGGTAACCCTACTTACGAGTGTAATCCATGCAGGAGCCGAGCTCGTTAGCTGGTTTGCTTGTTAGCTGGATGCATTTTCCCCATAAAAATATATGTAAAACTGATTAATCTGTGTCAGCCGGCCAATATACAGTATACTTTAATTTGCTAAATAATGTGTTTATATGGGTTTTTTTTTTAAATAAACGAGACGACAACGGTAGGCTGGCCGCTAAGGAGAGGGAGACCGACAGTGCTCATGTAGGCTGGCGGCTAAGGAGGACAGGTGGACAGGCGTTCGTGTATGGCATGGTTACACTTATCATATGAAAAGTAAAAGTAAAATGTATCTAACCTTCTTGTTCACTACCTTTTGCTTTCTTTGCGTCGCTTTCACTCGCAGCGCCCCTAGCGGTTAGCATACTTGAACTAATTTAGGCTACTCGTTACTTGGAATTCTGAGATCTCGACTCGTTACCTGGAATACTCGTTAGTAGGGATGCTCGTAAGTAGGGTTACCACCGTATACATTTATATATATATATATATATATAAAACCCCTGTATACTGTGTATATCTCAGTGGTGATTGCTCTAAGACTGCAAGGGAAGCTCAGCTTCCCCTAAAATGTCAAAAAATAAGTGATGAATAATATACTGTTGTGTGTACATGT
>BRDA01090976.1:0-14730 GCA_036984385.1 Crenuchus spilurus
AAGCTGTCTTTCCAAGCACAATGAAATACTTCCAGTTTAGTCGATCGCCATTTCCGCTCTAGTTTCCTTACAGTTTGTTTTAAATTAAGTGTTTCACAAGTAAACACTTGTGTGATACCACTCTGCTAACACTGTAAAATAAAAATTAAAAGAACATCAAATGTGCAAACATACATACATAAATCACACTGGTTTTGTCTATTGTTTTCTTTTTTATTTAGAGTCTTCCAGAAAGTATGAAGAAAGCCACTGATTACCTGCAACGTAAGATTCCTACTCTGACCAATCCTTATGCTGTTGCTATGACGTCCTATGCCATGGCCAATGATGGCAAATTAAACAAAGATCTCCTAATGAAACATTCTTCTGGAGGTCAGTGAAACTTACACGCAACTGAGTGAAAGATTTTGGGAAACACCTGTAACAGAATATATATTCAGAGTATACATACAGAACAGCTGAAATTACATATCCACATTTAGTCAATGTTAGATTTTGAAAGACAGTATTAAAATATGTGAATGAATATATAACTAGAGTCCGTTTGGGTTTGGATTAGTTTATCAGGACATCTGCTTTTTAACATTTTACACGTCTCCTCAGCGTTGACACTCCTGCATCTGGACAGTATTAAAATAATTACAGGATTGAGTTTCTGAGGGTTTATCTCTATATTAAGGAGAACTGACACTTCTTGTCCTGGTTGGTTGGATGTTAGAGATGCTGCTGAGGATGTTCAGAATAAATAGGCTCCTATGGAACTTTATTGTAAATTTGTAATTTCTAAATCATCAGTCTTCTTCATACACACTCATGCTGTACATCACTAAACAGAACTACATAAAACAAAATTTCATGTTTTTACATGTCATTAAACACAAGTTTTAAGACTTTAAAACAGCGACATATCTATGCTCAGCTAATTAGTTAGCACTCATTATCCAAAATTCTAACATTTTACTGAACAAACCTGGCCAGAATTAGAAAAACAGCAATACCTGGTTTGTTTTCATAGAACAGTTTTGTAATTTTTCTCAAATTAATAAAATATTGTGCATTCAAAACTTGAAAAAAAAATGCATTTATGTAAAATGTTTTTATCTGACTAGCTTCATTCACTCCCATTCAAGGAGAACTTAATTACAGCGCCTTCTAGTGTTTAGCTTCACTTTTTGATGTAACAGCCGGAATATGTGAGGCAGATTTGTGAGATGGTGTAGCATTGGTTGAGGAAATCAGATGATCACCCAGAATTGGAGTTTTCCGGAGAGGCTATTCTTCTGATGTAGACTATTGAGATGAGCTCAGTGTAATTGTTGGCTTTTTGGTAAAATAACATTTATATGGTAGCACTGATGTCATGTAATTTCAGAATACTGTTCTCCGTTTTAATTGGTGGATTTGAAATGCCCCTCATTGAACTGCCACCTTATAGTGGCGGAGGGGTTGCATGCTTGAATGATCCTAGGGGCTATGTTGTCTGGGGCATTATGCCCCTGGTAGGGTCTCCCATGGCAAACAGGTCCTAGGTGACAGGCCAGACAAAGAGCAGTTCACAAACCCTTATGGAAATACCAACAAAAAAATCAGTGACGTCGCCCAGTACGGCGCAGCCAGGGCCCCACCCTGGAGCCAGGTCTGGGGTTGGGGCTTGTATGCGAGTGCCTGGTGGCCGGGCCTTTGCCCACAGGGCCCAGCCGGGCCCAGCCCGAACTGGCGACAAGGGCCCGACCTCCTGTGGGTTCACCACCCACAGAGGCAACCGTAAGGGGCCGGTGCAGTGTGGATTAGGTTGCAGCCGAAGTCCGGGTCCTCGGCGGTCTGATCCTCGGACAGGGCAGCTAGCTGTTGGGACATGGAATGTCACCACGCTAGGGGGAAAAGAGCCTGAGCTTGTGCGGGAGGCTGAAAGGTACCAGCTAGATATAGTTGGGCTCACCTCCACACACAGCATGGGCTCCGGAACCCAGCTCCTTGAGAGGGGCTGGACTCTTCATTTCTCTGGAGTTGCCCATGGTGAACGGCGGTGGGCTGGTGTGGGTGTGCTTATAGCTCTCCAGCTTAGCCGCTATGTGTTGGAGTTTACCACGGTGAACGAGAGGGTTGCCTGTCTTCGCCTTCGGGTTGGGGACAGGGCTTTGGCTGTTGTTTGTGCCTATGGGCACTCTGTCAGGGAGGTTTACAACTGCCACCTCCGGGAGAGTTTCTACCAACTTCCGAGGGAGGTGGGGGACATTGAGTCTGAGTGGACCATGTTCTCCGTCTCCATCGTGGATGCTGCTGTACGGAGTTGTGGCCGCAAGGTCACTGGTGCCTGACTATGTCTCTCGACTGGCATGGGAACGTCTTGGTGTTCCACCCGAGGAGCTGGCAGAGGTGTCTGGGGAGAGGGAGGTTTGGGTTTCCCTGTTCAGACTGCTACTTCCGCTGTGGTTGATTTGTTTGTGAGTTGTAATAATCCAACCACTTACATTTCTAAGGGATTTCAAAGGCATTTGCTGCCACTTCTCTGTACAATTAGTCAATGATTTTTCATCCCCCCCCCCTCGCCTGCGCTGGGTGTCCTCTGGGACTCTAGAGGCAGCTGACAAGTACCAAAGGGCCAAGTGGGCTGGTGCTTCAGCTGTTGCTGGGGCAAAAACACGGATGTGGGAGGAGTTTGGTGAGGCCATGGAAAACAACCTTTGTATGGCTTCTTGAAGATTCTGGCAAACAGTCAGGTGGCTCAGGAGGGGAAAGCAGTTTCCCACCAACACTGTCTGCAGTGGTGGTGAAGAGTTGTTGACCTTGACTTTTGATGTCACTGGCAATTGTTGACCTTCTCAGTTCCACCTGCACATCAAGAGGAGAAGCAAAGAGGAAGGATGAGATCATACCTGGGTATCTCAAGGCTCTGGATGTTGCATGGCTGTCTTGGTTGACACATCTTTATAACATTATGTGGATATATGGGGCAGTGCCCCTGGATTGGCAGATGGGTGTGTTGGTCCCCATTTTTAGGAAACAGGACCGGCGGGTGTGTTCCAACTATATGGGCATCACATTTCTCAGTCTCCCTGGTAAAGTCTATTCAGGGGTACTGGAGAAGAGAGTCAGACTGATCATTGAATCTCAGATTCAGGAGCAACAATGTGAGTTCCATCCTAGTCGTGGACCACTGGGCCAGCTCTTTACCCTTGCTAGGAACCTAGACGGGGGCATGGGAATTTGCTCAACCAATCTACATATGTTTTGTGGATTTGGAGAAGGCATTTGACCATGCCCCTTGGGGTATTTTGTGGGGGGTGTTCCATGAGTATGGGGTTTTGGACTTTTTACTAAAGGTTATCCAGTCCCTATACAAGCGAAGCAGGAGCTTGGTCCGCATTGCCAGCAGAAAGTCAGACTGGTTTCCAGTTGAGGTTGGACTTTGTCACCGGTTCTGTTCATAATTTTTATGGACAAATTTCTTCACGTAGCCAAGTGGTGGATGGTGTTTAGTTTGGTGACCTCAGGATTCCATATCTGCTTTTTGCAGATGTGTCCCTGTTGGCTTCATCAAACCTCCAGAAGGACCTCCAGCTCTCTCTGGACCAGTTTGTTGCTGAATGTGAAGCGGCTGGGATGAGAATCAGTACCTCCAAATCCAAAACTATGCTACTCAGACAGGAAAAGGTGAAATGCTGTCTCCAGGTTGGGAGAATGTCCTTGCCTCAAGTGGAGGAGTTTCTCAAGTATCTTGTTCTTCTAAGTATCTCAGGGTCTTGTTCATGAGTGAGGGTAAGAGATCGACAAGCAGATTGGTTCAGCATCCACAGTGATGCGGGTTCTGTACTGGTCTGTCTTGGTGAAAAGAGAGCTGAGCCAGAAGGCAAAGCTCTCTGTTTACTGGTCAGTTTACATTCCAACCCTGACCTATGGTCATGAGCTTTGGGTAGTGACCAAAAGAATGAGATCGCTGATACAAGGGGCTGAAATTAGCTGTCTTTGTAAGGTGTCTGGACTCGTATCTCCCTTAAAGATAGGATAAAGAGTTCAGGCATCCGGGAAGGTCTCAGAGTAGAGCCACTGCTCCTCATGTAGCACCATCTGTGGGAGCCTGAAGTTGCTACCTTAAACACACAAAATGACTATTCTTTTTTTGTCTGAGGAACTTACATAAGTCTGTGAAAATATGGCTTGATACTGTAATGCTGCAGTATTTTCTTTGTATTTACTGTATGTCTGTCTGTATTTACTTGATTTATTTTAACCTGATAATTTTAATTAGATCTAAAAAGTTAGAAAAGGTTGTTTACATCACCATTTAAATAATAAACGTAAAAAACAAAGAACGACTGTATCCTGTTACTGGCGTCCATGTGCTTGGAATACATTTCTAAGGCTTCAAATTAATTTACCTTTCCTTTTCATCTCCCATTATCAAAAGGTGCTTTTTGGGAAGTTGCTGGAGGACACCACTTCTCCCTGGAAGCCACAGCCTATGCCCTGCTGGCTCTGGTAAAGGCAAAGGAGTTTGATGCTGCAGGGAAAGTAGTGCGTTGGCTGAACAGGCAGACCAGTCCATATGGAAGTAGTGGAGCTACACAGGTAGTCCATATTTACACACAAAGCTATCTGCATGCATGGAGAAATACTGTGCAAATTTATACACCAGTATAGGAAATCTGGGCCATCTGTTGCAGATATGACATTTCTTTATTATGCATGCCTGTTGTCAGTGTCACAGTAGACACGCAAACATAAAAATCAGTGTGCTTGTATTTTACTGGGTTTTTTCCTCTGCTTTTATCCCTCACCTGAGCTCTCACCTGAACAAAGGCCTCTCACATTAAATGTTCACACCTATTTAATATATGAGATTCAAATTTAATAAATATTAAATCTAAGAACCACAGAATGAGTGAAACACACTACTTCATATTAGTTAAGCTTTAGAAATCAAACCACATATAATGTCTTAAAACTGTAATGAGCAGTGTGTAGCCAACACCTCTGTTTATTTAGTTCTGAGCTCAAAAGTCTTGACTAGAAGTGTTTAGAGAGTTTATTTTCACAATATATCAGCACATCTGAAAATAGGTTTTTGGAATGTTTAGAGCAAATTTAATCACAATACAGTGGTACCTTGGGAACGAGCAGACCAACATACACATTTTTTTAAGATACAAGCTGCAACTCTGTATTTTTGTTCGAGATCCGAGGGAAATTTCAAGATACGAGTGGCTGCTGCTAGTTGGTGCATTGGCGCAAAGGTCCAGTATGGTCAGCACAACACCTGTATCTCATTCTCTCTCATGTGTTACCCTCAGAACTCTTAAATTTAGATAATTTTAATAACGTACTTACAGTAATTATGTTAAATACTGTTAATATTTCGCACGGTCAAAAGACCTAGGCATGTGTGCACGCCGGCCATGAACAATAGATAAGTGAGTGAAACTGTTTTATTCTGAACAGCAAAGAATGAATCATGGCCTCACATTCTAAAGCCAGTTGCTGGCAGCAGTCAGATGCTGAAGTGAAATGGGAGAAGAGAGATTTTACTGTACAGCGCGCCAAAGTCCAGTATGGGCAGCACATCTGCATCTTCTTGTGTTACCCACAGAATAAAGTCCAATCTCATGTGCTCTACTCCTTTTTGAAAAAATTCAATAGTAAAATTGTTTTTAAACCCTTAAACCTATTTAATTTTAATAACATACATACAGTAATTATGTGAAATACTGTTAATATTATATTGCGCGGTTGAAAAGCAGGCACAGCCCACTTGCTGCTCCTTCTGAGTGAAAATTGTGTTTTGTACTGAACAGCAAAGAACGAACCATGGCATCCCATTCTTCAGCCAGTTGCTGAATTTCTTTACAGAATTCGGATGCCGAAGTGAAATGGGAGAAGAGAAATTTTACTGTACAGCGCATTACGCATCTACACAGTACCGTGCACATCGAATTCCCCATGAATTTAAAATGCTACAGCAAGAATTCCCCAAAAATTATTTTATATTAATATTGAAATCTGAAATTGAAATATTTTGTGTATATATGTGTTTCTTAATTCAAAACACATCTTTTTGTCCATAATTTAGGATGGTTTGGGGATGTTTCACAGGGCTGGAATGAATTAAATCTATTTCAGTTATTTTAAATGGGAGAAATTAGTTTGATATACGAGTTGACTGACTTATGAGCTCTGTTACAGAACAAATTAAATTCGTATCTCAAGGTACCACTGTATAGATTTATGACACTCTTACTGTTTTGACAGTAAGTTGCTGAGTTTGTGCTGAACAAAAGCCTGTGTAACATTGTGGAAAACAATCATTTTAGATGTGTGTAATTTATAAAAAAGTCAAGGCATGTCAGACTACACCAGAGTGTTGGTCATACCCTCAAACTCCAGGGGGTTAAGGTAGGGTGGTTAACTAAATTCTGCTATGTTTGTGTGTCTTGGTGCTCATTAGTTGACACAGATATGGTTCTGGGTTAGCTTAAGTGTGAATTGCAAAGGTAGGGCTAACAGCCCGCAGTTCTAGATAAATTGTGTTTTACTACAAACACTGGATTTTCAAGAAATCACCTAGCAACACCTTAACAACATCATAACAACCACCACGGATACTATAGCAACACCATAGCAACCACTACATATACCATGGCAACCACCTAGCAACACCTTAGCAACAACCACATATATCATAGCAACACCTCAGCAACCACCTAGAAACATCTTTGCAACCACCACAAAACTATAGCAACCATCTAGCAACACATAAGCAACACTACAGCAAACACCATAGATACCATTGCAACACCTTAGCATCCACATAGCATCACCTTATCAACCACTTAGCAACACCAAAGCAACCACCTAACACCTTAGCAACACCATAGCAATCACTAGGTATACCATATTAACACCTTAGCTACCACCCAGCAACACCATAGCAACCACCACTTATACTACAGCAACCCCATAGCAACCACCTGGGAAATCTCTGCAGTCGGTGTGAGTTATGTTATCTGTGCAACCATCCTGGGTTTCCTTTAGGAATGCACTTTTCTAGTATTATTCTTCTTCCTCCACTGAAATTCTTCTTCCACCATTTCTTCGCTGTGCTTCTTGTTCTGCAGTTTTGGAAATATTGACACCCTTCCAATTCCAGATTGTCCGATCAATTTAAATGTAAATTCATTTCAATTGAACACACAGGTTTCCTACAAACTTCCTTAATCTTTGATTTTTTCCCATTAAGAGTGAATGGGGAGCAAAAGTGCACGCTCATCTACTGTACTTTGACTTGACCAATTCACACCATTTTTTAATACACTATCAGGGCAAGCCTAAGCAAAAAATTCACTGTTGTTTGGACCCGCACTCATTTATTTGTCACTTTATTTCCATTCGTTGTTTGTACCATCAACTTCCATTCATTTTCGCATGTGCTCAAGCTAGAGAATTTGTACATATATTGAGTTATGTTCAGAAGACAGTAAATTTATATTGCTATACAAGCTGTACATTGACTAAGTTATATCCAAGTTTCACCAATCCTTCAGACAGCACTGCATAAAGAACAGTCACCAATTAATAGCTGATCTATACACATGGGCATGGGATGAACTTTGCAAAGCTTTGTCAAACACAATACAAAAATACATTCACAAATACCACATAAAATTTTACCATTCATTATCACACCCGCTTAATAATGATCAGGGTTGCGGTTAGTCCCCTACCCACTAACTGGGCATTTTACCATTCTCATAAAATCTAACCATGTCCAGAAGCAGCATTGACTTCTTAGGGCTCTGAGGCATCTGGGATGGACATATGTAATGTAGTCAAACCAATTATTATTCCACATGTTTTTTGGAAGAAATGGATGCTATGTGCTCTAGACCAAAGTCAAAAAGGACAATCCAGTCTGTCATCAGCACCAAGTCCAAAAGCCAGGGTCTGTCATGTTACGGGGAGTTGTGTCAGTACCTGGGTCTGTCATGTTATGGGGAGTTGTCAGTGCTCTTGGCAAAAGAACAATATGTGCTGCTTCAACACTACATCTTTTCCATGTCCTGTTGTTTTAAACAAGACAATACAAAAGCACATGCTGTACACATTATAAAGACATGTCTGTCATCCAGTCAACTATCATGGTCTTCCAAGCTGTGGCTGAGTACTACAAACAAGTGAAGACTGAAGCTCAGCAAACAGACCTGGATGTTTTGTTGGAGATTGGATGAAGACGACCCATCAGGTGGACTTTCAGGGGAGAGAACGCACACATCACTCGGTCAGAAAAGGTTAGCCATGTTTCTTCTACTGAGCCAGATTGTTTCAGTTCTTTTGTTTTAATCTTTTACTGTTTACAGCTGAACATTTTTGGACACCCTGGTTACCTGTTTTCTATCCCATTTTTGTAACAGTGGTCACTTCAGATCTCAGCATTCTGGGATAAGTAGTACAAACCATAATCACTCCACCTCAAAAGAACCAACATTTTGATGTCAGGTACCACAGTACAGCTTCAGTGGTCTTATAAAGTCCATGACTTGGTGGGTCGAAGCTGTTTTGATGGAACATGAAGGACCAAAAAAACTGGCTTATTGGTTTTAATGTTATGGCTGATTGCTGTATATGCCTCTGGTCCATTAGGCCGCTCTGTGTAATAACCTTTTCACAACGCTGTATCAGTGAGAACATACAGAACAAACTAAAGTCCTGCAGGCTGAAGAGTTGTGAATATGTTCAAATGTTCCTTGACATGAATTTTTGATGTTTTTTATTTTCTGTAAAATTGACACAATGCCAGTTGTAAAGTATCAGAAGCTATTTGGGTCTGATCACAATTCCAGGACATTGAGGTGTATGCAGCTGTAGGTCTATTCAGATGGTAGAAACAGTAATGCACTGAATTTACTTACCTGCTCATCCACAGGTTGAGCTCAGACAGGAAGTTAATGTTACTGCTAAAGGAAGTGGTGCGGGATCTCTCAAAGTGAGTACTGACACATGCTCTGAATGTTTTGTCCTAAGCTTTTGTGTTGTTTGACTGAATATTATATCCTCCTCATAGGTAGTGACGGTATACTATGCCAAGCCCACCGAGAGTGACTGCAAAATGTTTGACATTAATGTCAGTGTGGAAAAAGAACATGATGGTAAAATTCACAACGTGACAAATACAACTAACTGTAGCACAAAACAATGCACCTACATGTCTAGTCCTGAACTATATCCAAATGGTTTCTAATTAAAATATCACCTTAATCTATGATGTCTCTATAATGCATCTTAGGTCTACTATCTATATTGTCTTTTGCTTAATTTCCTAAATATTTTGAGAATTGAGTACAAATAAGGACATTTGTTAGCTCCTTTTGCTGTGGTTGTTTTTTCTTTGTACAGTAAGGCAAATTGTGTGTAGTCTGAGTAAAGCCCAAAGCAAATGTGATGAAAATGGGCTGAAAAAAAAAGTGCTATTATCTCAGGATAACACTTGACCTTGAGTATTGTATTGCTCTTATGCAACAGGTTATAAAATAAATAAAGTAAGAAATAAACACATTTAGCCATTACCGTAGCATTAAATATATTTTAATACTGACATTTCAGAAAAAAGCACCCGGACAACAGCTACACTGTACACCATATTGTTTTGTCCTCATTATACGCTGTGTATCATTTGACAGGCCGTCAACACATTTCCCATTTACCACATTGAGGAAGCACAATTCACTTGTTTAATGTAGCAAAATGTAAAACTGGAGCACTACAGAAAACACAATGTTATACAGTTAGTATATAACTCTGCCATAAATGTAAGTAATAGTATTTCTGTTACGTTTCTTATATCTCTATTAGCATATCGCTAACATCAAAATTAAACAAAACTAAAAAGTACAACTAACACCTTGCTTATTGTCACGGTCAGTGTCCAGGCTTCCCAATGAGAGACGCAAATGCAGGATTTGAATAAATGAAAGTATTTTAATAAAGTGTTCAGAGTGTTTCCATAAATCAGTCCAGACAGAAGACACTAACCACACAATCACAACAAACCACTAGCAACTAAAGACAGAGACAGAAGGGTATATATACTCAATGACTTAATAGGGAACAGGTGAAACAATGAGGGCGGGGCTAGACAAGACAGAACTTAAAGGGCCAGGCACATAATACAAGACAAGACACTGGGAGGAATGTTACATAGTGCCGCCTCAAAGCCGACGCGTCCCGAGACGGCAAACCTGAAGGGAAAACAAAACGGGAATACAAGACCTAGAACTAAAAGACAAGAAATACTACAATATCACATAATTACAGAACAAGCAAGACATAAAACTGGACAACCCATACACATAACAAGAATACCCACAAGCATAAGAACACAATGTATTAACCCAAAATGTACAGAACTCCCAATGAAAACAAAATGGTGAATATCAATGATTTAAGAATACCCCAAAAACACACAACCAGAAAACATTTTGGAAAAGTGAAAGGAATACCCAATAAACACAAACTTTCAAACTTTTCTAAATATACTAAAGCTAAACCCAAACATGTTAGAAGTATAACCCCAAGATAGTCAACGAGATCGTCCCTTGTGAGCAGATTGGAAAAAAAATGGCTTGTAGCAATAAGTTGGTCCATAATGCCACAGAGTTGGTTGGATAAGTCCTGGGGGAATGGCTATAGCATACACGCCCTGCCTAATGGGGAACAACAGTGACCCCAAAGAAAAGGCCACCAAGGGGCAGGGAGGGCGCATGAACCTGCTGGGGACAGGCCGGTTTGGGGATATGATCAGGTCCATGCGTCTGTGTGGTGCAGCCACTGAGGGACTAATCTTGTCCACATTGGAAGAGGGGCGGCATCTCCTCGCTGTGCCGAGGTGAGAGAGGCAGCGTCACATCGCGAAGCTGACCCGAGTGAGGCAGAACCTCCTCGCCGAGTTGAGCCGAGAGGAGGTGTCTTTTCACCGAGCTGAGCCGAGGGATACAGCTCTTTGTCCTCGAGCTGAGAGGAAGTGGGCGGCGTTTCACCGCAAAGCTGAGCCAAATGGTTTGGCACTTCACCGCCGAGCTGAGAGGAAGTGGGCGCCGCTTCACCGCCGAGCTGAGCTGAATGGTTCGGCGCTTCACCGCCGAGCTGAGAGGAAGTGGGCGCCGCTTCACCGCCGAGCTGAGCCGAATGGTTCGGCGCTTCATCGCCGAGCTGAGAGGAAAGGGGCGGCGCTTCACCGCCGATCTGAGCCGAATGGTTTGGTGCTTCATCGCTGAGCTGAGAGGAAAGGGGTGGTGCTTCACTGCCGAGCTGAGCCGAATGGTTTGGCGCTTCGTCGCCGAGCTGAGAGGAAAGGGGCGGTGCTTCACTGCCGAGCTGAGATAAATGGTTCGGCGCTTCATTGCCGAGCTGAGAGGAAAGGGGCGGCGCTTCACCGCCAAGCTGAGAGGAAAGGGGCGGTGCTTCAGTGCCGAGCTGAGCCGAATGGTTCGGTGCTTCATCGCCGAGCTGAGAGGAAAGGGGCGGTGCTTCAGTGCCGAGCTGAGCCGAATGGTTCGGTGCTTCATCGCCGAGCTGAGAGGAAAGGGACAGCGCTTCACCGCCGAGCTGAGAGGAAAGGGACAGCGCTTCACCGCCGAGCTGAGCTGAATGGTTTGGTGCTTTATCGCTGAGCTGGGAGGAAAGGGGCGGTGATTCACTGACGAGCTGAGCCGAATGGTTTGGCCCCTCATCTTCGGACTGAGAAGAAGGAGGCGGTGCTTCACCGCCGAGCTGAGCTGAGTGCTTTGGCATTTCTTCGCCGCGTTCAGGTGAGGAAGGCAGTGCTTGTTCGGAGTACTGAGGGAGAGACTGTGTTTGCAGAAGGACCCCTTTGGTAGCGTGGAGATTCTCTCTCTCAGCCGCTGGAGGAAAGGTGGAGACAAACTCCGTGGAATCACCTCTCGACTTCTCCCTAGTCGAAGTGTGATTGAAGTTCCTCCGCTTCCGCTCCGCCTTCTTCTTCCACCTCCGTAGTCTCCTCTCTGCCTTGTAATCCTCCTCCTCTATCTCCTTCAGCTCCTCTAGCGCGTCCTCTGCTCTAATGAGGCTGTGGACGTATGGATCCCAGATCAGGTCCTCCTCTTGACCATTAGAGTATCACTCGTCGATGTGTTCCTCATTGCTGCCAATCCTGAGAGCACTGGCTGTGATCAGGCCTCCACAGTCTAGTTGCTCTCGAACCGTGGTCTCCCGCCCCTGTTCGGTCTAAGAGTGACCTCTCTTCCCCTCCCCAAGAGTATCCTTTGGCTCTATATCAGCCTCCAAGAAAATCCTCCGGATTTGGGGTCCCTGAGGGGCTCCTTCTGGGCCGAACGGAGGAGCTGGTTGACAGCAGTGAGGTGGTGGAAGGATAGTGTGGGAGCAATCTCCCCAAAGAGTTTTCTGGCCTCCTGAATCCAGGCCTGGTCGCAGGAGTACTGGTCCATGAGCTGACGGATGAAGTCCAGCTGCTGCTGGATTGTAGCCTCCATTCCTGCTGCGTCCATGTTTAGGCTAGTTGTTTTGTCATGGTCAGTGTCCAGGCTTCCCAATGAGAGACACAAATGCAGGATTTGAATAAATGAAAGTATTTTAATAAAGTGTTCAGAGTGTTTCCATAAATCAGTCCAGACAGAAGACACTAACCACACAATCACAACAAATGACTAGCAACTAAAGAGATAGACAGAAGGGTATATATACTCAATCACTTAATAGGGAACAGGTGAAACAATCAGGGCGGGGCTTGTCAATACAGAACTTAAAGGGCCAGGCACATAATACAGGACAAGACAGTGGGAGGAATGTTACACTTATAAATACAACATTATACAAATGTCAGAAGAGTTCTACATACCAACGACACTTGAAAAGAGTTTGAACAAAGTTATATTGAACAGGATTAACTGACAGGCACAACCTTGCTTGCCTTTAAAAATGGTCCACTAAAGATTGTCATCAAAAACAAGACAAACTAGAAGCTTGCTTTACAAACTAAGCCCACCAGAAAATCCCTACTAAATAAATCATGCAACTAAAGGCAACACACACATTACATGTTTCCAAAGAAAAACGGTCAGCTGTAATTCCTACCAATCTGACGACTATCGAGCAGGTGATATCAAAACTTCCACCCAACTCAGAAAGGGCTGCAAACAATGTCAGTGTTTATTGCTGAAATAAAAGTACTTCAGTCAAATACTAACCACAGTGAAATTAAAAGTACTATTCCAGAGAAACAACTTGAGTACAAGTATAAAGGTAATAACTTCGTAAAGGCGATATTTTGGTCTACAGCATCTTCTCTTAAACTGTAATCATAAACCAGACAGAATTCAAGAGTAAACAGTTCAGAATGTTTCGGTCAAGTTCATTTGACCTAAATACACTTTTGTAACCACTTCAGAGACCATAACTCAGGGGTGTCCAAATCCAATCTTGGAGGGCCGGATTCCTGCAGAGTTTGGTGATTTCTCTGCTCTGACACTACAATTAAACCTGCTCATTACCTGCTGAGCTGAATCAGGTGTGTTTGATCAGGAAGATCACCAAACTCTGCAGGAATCCGGCCCTCCAGGACTGGATTTGGACACCCCTGCCATAACTACAGCCTAAATACATCTCAGCAACCCCTTTAAAAGAGCATCGAAGCTGCATAGAAACACCTTAGTAACCACTTCAGAATGTGAATGGATACTTGGCCAGATGATGTATTATTTACTAAATTTATTTCTAAATGTTTTTGTTCAGCATCAGTTGTAGGAATATCTAGTGTTTTAATAACAACCCTATTCACCTGTACTGTTCCACCTTAGTGTTGAGTAACTACAGAATAGGGCTGGGCGATAAACCAAAAATTTACCGATACCGAAATTTATGACAATAACCGACGTCATTTTGCACGTCTGTATTTTCGGTATCTTAAAAAATTAAAAGAAAAGTCGTTTTGCCTTTTTTGGTAACTACGTTCATGTCCCTTTAAGACGCTGCGCTCCAAGCTGTTTGTAGGGCAGCATGTAGTCACGTGACTACAGGCTGCTCTAATAGCACGGGCCTTACGGAGAATAGTCTGACTGCAGAGCCACAGATTTACGGCAGCAGTTTCACACCAGTGGCAGTGCATACGCGGTAAACACATGTAAACTGTGAATGTTAAAGGAGGTTTGCAATGGTTATATGTGCTGCAATGCATATTTCATTACAAGGAGGAAGATCGTTACCGATATATGAGCGATGTGACACATGCTGCGACAAATTTCACTACCTGTTTTGCTCCATAGTTTATTATAAGCCAACATCAGCCAGTAAACTTAGGAGTCATCTCGAACTACATCTTAACCGAGCAGTCCAACATGAAGGTAAGTCAGTTAACTCAACAATAACAGTCTTTTGACACAACAGTACAACACAGGCTGTACAATAAGTCACACAATATCTAACATATAATAGTTATCTACAATGCTGAACATGTCATAGCCTGTATATAATGATATAAATATCAAACTAATTACATAACAGACTACTAATATAAATATCAGACTAATTATATATATATATATAATATAATATAATATATATATATATATAATATAATATATATATATATATAATATAATATATATATATAATATAATATAATATATATATATAATATAATATAATATATATATATAATATAATATAATATATATATATAATATAATATAATATATATATATAATA
>BRDA01090980.1:2500-18056 GCA_036984385.1 Crenuchus spilurus
ATCCTCGTTGGACTAGTCCTCTACTCTTTCAGCTTTCTCAGACTCAATCAAATTTTAACTCTAGCTTAAGCTCTGCTCTCAGAGAGGTCACTCCCCATGGCTGCTGCAGAATAGTGATGAAGCTGGAGTGTCTTTGTGTGGGCGGAGTCATGCAGGTGCACGCTCACCCTCTCGAGCCTCTGGGAAGCAGCCGTGGTGCAGATTAGCTGGGTCCAGTCCACTGCTGTGGGGACTGATTTGAGGTCAGTGTGCTGCAGGTCAGTGAAATTGATGCAATCAAGGATTTTCAGCTTCATCGCTCAGTTCTGGGTAGAAAACGATTTAGTCTGAGCTGCTACTTTTTTAAGAATAAAAAATGATTCTTGGCTCATGTTCTATAAAAAAAATAATGATAGGAATAAAATCTTTACATAATGTAGAGGTTCCTGAAGGTGCCTAAAAGTTCTGCATGCTCAGACATCTCATTTATTCCGTGCCATCCACTGAAAGCTCTAAAGTAGACCAATGGCATTGCTCAAATATACACCAACCTTCAAACCAACTTTTATTTGCAATTTTATTGGAAACACCAACCTTAGACTTCTTTCATTGGTCATTTAATGGAAACACCAACCTTGTACCTACTGTCATTACCTATTTTATTGGAAACACCAACCCTGTACCTACATTTATTGGCCATTATAATTGAAATACCAACCTTGTGCCTACTGTCATTACCTATTTTATTGGAAATATTAACATTGTACATACTCTTATTGGCCATTTTAATCGAAATACCAACCTTGTGCCTACTGTCATTGCCCATTTTATTGGAAACACCAACCCCGTACCTACATTTATTGGCCATTTAATGGAATTACCAACCCTGTGCCTACTGTCATTGCCCATTTTATTTGAAACACCAACCCTGTACCTACTGTCATTACCTATTTTATTGGAAATATTAACATTGTACCTACACTTTTTGGCCATTTAATGGAAACATCAACCTTGGACCTGCTTTTATTGGTCATTTAATGGAAACACCAGCCTTGTATCTACTGTCATTGCCTATTTTATTGGAAACACCAACCTTGTACCTACACGTATTAGCCATGTAATGTAAATACCAACCTTCTACCTACTCTCATTGGCCATTTTATTGGAAACACCAACCTTGTACATACTCTTATTAGCCAATTCATGGAAATACCAACCTTCTACCTACTTTTATTGGCCATTTAATTTAACATCAACCTTGTACCTACACATATTGGCCATTTAATGGAAACATCAACCTTGGACCTGCTTTTATTGGTCATTTAATGGAAACACCAGCCTTGTATCTACTGTCATTGCCTATTTTATTGGAAACACCAACCTTGTACCTACACGTATTAGCCAAGTAATAGAAATACCAACCTTCTACCTACTCTCATTGGCCATTTTATTGGAAACACCAACCTTGTACATACTCTTATTGGCCAATTCATGAAAACACCAACATTCTACCTACTCTTATTGGACATTTAATGGAAATGACAACTTGTACCTACTCTCATTGGCAATTTTATTGGAAACACCAACCTTGTACCTACACTTATTGGCCATTTTAATGGACATACCAACCTTGTGCCTACTGTCATTGCCCATTTTATTGGAAACACCAACCCTGTACCTACTGTAATTACCTATTTTATTGGAAATATTAACACTGTACATACTCTTTTTGGCCATTTTAATGGAAATACCAACCTTGTACCTACATTTATTGGCCATTTTAATGGAATTACCAACCCTGTGCCTACTGTCATTGCCCATTTTATTGGAAACACCAACCCTGTACCTACTGTCATTACCTATTTTATTGGAAAAATTAACATTGTACCTACACTTATTGGCCATTTAATGGAAACATCAACCTTGGACCTACCGTCATTGCCTATTTTATTGGAAACAGCAACCTTGTACCTACACTTATTAGCCATGTAATGTAAATACCAACCTTCTACCTACTCTCATTGGCCATTTTATTGGAAACACCAACCTTGTACATACTCTTACTGGCCAATTCATGGAAACACCAACCTTCTACCTACTTTTATTGGACATTTATTGGAAACACCAACCTTGTACCTACACGTATTGGCCATTTTAATGGAAGTATCAACCTTGTGTCTACTGTCATTGCCCATTTTATTGGAAACATCAACCTTTTGCCTACTCTCATTGGCCATTTCAGTAGAAACACCTCCCATAGCTGCATATTGGATGTGTACAGTCATTTCAGTTGTCTGCTGCTGCTACTTATTCCAAAAGTCCATGAATGGAAAGCAACTAGCTTAGAACCACCACTATCAAGCCTTATTTAAGCAGTGAACCTCAATACAGTTGTAATGAGCATAACTAACTGTGCAGCAACAGATGGGCCTATAAAGTATATGTATATACAGTAAGTGTAGGTACAAGGCAGGTGTGTAGCCTGTGAACTCTGAGATAATCTGATATGTTTCTTATGCTTCAGGCACTGAGCTAATGCACTCAAGCTTCTGCTTTAACAAGCTCACTTCTTTTGTCTGTCTTCATCTACTTCTCCACTCTCCATCCTCCCATTCTGCCCTCCACTTCCCCTTTATAGTGCGACAGTGATTCTAACCAGGCTGAACATGTCACCGTAGCACAATGGAAAACAGACAAATTAAACAGACATCACGATTAATAGGAGAGAGAGAGAAAAAGAGAGAGAGACAAAAGGGTAGAGAGACACACAAAGAGAGAGAATATCCACAGTGCATTTATGTGTGATCAGAAGAAGCCCCTCAGACCCTGTTCTAGAGGAAAAAAAGCTCTTTTGCGGCTCTGGGCTTGCTCTGCCACTATCAATAATATAATAGGTTTCGTTTTTTGTTTCAAACAGTTGAAGCTTTATATAGTCCAGGCCAGCAGTGTGCAGTGCTGACTGGTTATCTGCTGCACATTAAACTCAGCACTGCTCATTACCTCTTATGTTACATATACATAGTCAAAGATTTTAAATACAGGGTGTCTTGTTTGCTACTTCACCCAAATGACTGTGAATAGCAAATGAAGATCTGGTGATGAAATTCGGATTAAATACCTCAGTCAGACCTTTATTGGTCAACATGGGGTGTTGAGTTCAATTGTGCTTGGACGCTGGTTGTGGACATTTTCAGCACATGTTGTAATATCAGTCTTTTTCACAAAGACTGAGGTATATTTAACCCAAATTTCATCACCAGATGTTAATTAGTTTTAAAGTTATTCATGATTGTTTGGGTAAATAAGGAAACAAGACACCCTGGATATATACAGTGTAACCTCGGTTTTCATCATTAATCCATTCTAAAGTGTCTGATGATAACTAAAACGAATAATAACTTAAGCAATGTTTGCCATAAGAAATAATGTAAATCCAATTCCAAAATAAATCCAATACAAAATACTAATGAAATGGATAAATAAACATTTAACATCACTCTTACAGGTTTACACTCTGTTTTAGAGTGTGGCGATGTGGTCCAGCCACAGCCTTTGTTTTGTACACCCATTCTCAGATGTTATTTGTTTTCACACCCGTTTTGAAGCAGCAACACTGCACACCATGGCATGGTGTTCGTTTTAGTTTGTTTTGAGTATTATCAATAAGAAACAACATGAAACAATGAGAGAGAAAGCCAGAGAAACAATGAAAAACAAAGCCAGAGAAACAAGAAAGAAAGCCAGAGAAACGAGAAACAAAGCCAGAAAAACAACGAGAAACAAAGCCAAAGAAATGAGAAACAAAGCCAGAGGAGCAATGAAAAACAAAGCCAGAGAAACAAGAAAGAAAGCCAGAGAAACGAGAAACAAAGCCAGAAAAACAATGAGAAACAAAGCCAAAGAAATGAGAAACAAAGCCAAAGAAATGAGAAACAAAGCCAAAGAAATGAGAAACAAAGCCAGAAAAACAATGAGAAACAAAGCCAAAGAAATGAGAAACAAAGCCAGAGGAACAATGATAAACAAAGCCAGAAAAACAAGAAAGAAAGCCAGAGAAACGAGAAACAAAGCCATAGAAACAATGAGAAACAAAACCAGAGAAACAATGAAAAACAAAGCCAGAGAAACAAGAAAGAAAGCCAGAGAAACGAGAAACAAAGCCAGACAAACAATGAGAAACAAAGCCAAAGAAATGAGAAACAAAGCCAGAGAAACAACGAGAAACAAAGCCAGAGAACCAATAAGAAACAAAGCCAGAATGAATGATGAAAATGTGGGTGGATGCTGCTTTTTCGCAAAATTAGTAGGGAGACAAAGTTGCCTCAAAATTGTCAACAATAACAGAATTGCATGACAACCAGGGCAAGCGATAACCGAGGTTCCACTGTATTTATACACTGATCATAATACTAAATATGGTTCATATGTCTAATATGCTGTTGGTCCTACAGAAGGGCGTAACTTTGGGTCCAGCATTGGCGGGGTTGAGCTGTCTGCCTATTTATTTATTTATTTAATCATTTTCTTTTCTAAAAGGATTCAGGAGATTTTGGGTTAACCGTATTAGAAATACATTTTAATGCTTTTACTGTGTATTTATTTAACTTTCTTCTTTCTTTTGCCAAATATAATAAAAACAATATTTTACAGCAGTCTGTTCTCCACCAAGCATGTGAGAGTTTAATTAAACATTAAACTCTACTATTAAACACGTTCTGTAAAGAAAAAGGTTTTAACTTGATGTGTTAATGAGTCTCATCCTGGACATTTATGGGACTCTCATCTTCAGTCCTGTTATCAGTCCTAATATTAGTTATTAATAACTAAATACATAAAATGTTATGTGTGTATTCACAGAGTAAAACTATATACTTGTTTAATGGGTTTAGTTTATTACATGTTACAGGTATTGTACTCTACTGTGTGCGCAAATAACCACTTTTATCTTCTTTTTCTTTTGACTCATTGTCAGCTTAGGAGGAGCAGGGAGTAGCAGGGGCGTCATCAGACATATTTTACTGGGGCACATACCCCAGTATTGATCTGCAGTGCCCCAGTATAAATTTCACCAGAGTTTCGAGTCTACATAGAATACATTACAAAATGCGCACATAGCTACTTAATATAGTAATTCATTGCAATTCTATTCACTCGACACAATACCCACATGGGTACTTAATATGATAATTTATTCACGTGGAAAGAGAGAGCGAGAGAGAGAGCGAGCTACGTGACTAAAGGTAAGGTAACGTTAGCCCATAACTTGCTGAATGCTTATATAATATCATATATTATTTTTATCTTGATTGAGTCAAACATTATGAGTCCTGTAGATGGATATCAGAAAGGTTTTTGCTCAGCAGGGATAAAGCAGCAAGGAGAAATGAGAGAGGTAAGCCTCAGGCTAGGCTACCTCAACCTGTGTCTATGACGTTAACGCTACGTTAGCTAACGTTATTCCTTGTAGCAAAACAGCCGAATTAACAGGGCTGGGTGATACCAAGTGTTTGTGGGGAAAGGGGGGGTTACATTATCAAATGATTAAACATGCTAGTATTTTACCCAAAATTGATCATGAATAAAGAAAATGAAGAAGTTATTCATGAAAGATGTATTTGTAAATTGAAAATATGTGACTTTATTGGGGGGGGTTATAGTGATTGGATCACATTATTGGGGGGGGGTCATATCCCCCCTATCCCCCTGCAAATTACGCTCATGGTCCTACAAATACCACCAAACAACCCCGACTCACCAAGTCATGTACTCTATAAGACTTCTGAAGTGTCCTGTTGTATCTGTTATCAAAACATTAACAGCAGGTCCTTGAAGGATGTGAGGTGGAGCTGATGTTCCAGCACATCCCACAGATCATCCGGAGGCCACTGCTGGTAAATCCTGATCACTGCTGACTGAGAGTACCTTACAAATCCTGAAACTTCAGAGAGATAACAATATATAAATGATAGAATTATGATTATATCAAAATATGGGTCAATTAACCTATAATAAGTCTGCAACCACCAACAAATCCATCATCTATTCCTTACATTCAGAGACAGATTACTTTCGTACTTTATAAGATATGCACAAAAGGGTCATATGAAAGCTGAAATCCCCATCTGTTCAGCTTTGCCTATTTTGAGCTGCCAATTCAAGATTTAGCTTGAAATAAACCATATGTCATGTGTTTCTGCATAAGCATTAAAAGCATTGAAGCATTAGTTGTAATCATTTGTTGATGTTTTTATCCTGAAATGTAACCTCTTGAGGCATAAATCAGATTTGTAAGATGAAGCTACATAAAGTCCCTTTAATGCTGTGCAGCTCTGAAACAAATGATTGCAATGATACGTAACACAGATGTGATCAGCGCTGAGCTCGGAGCTATTGTTAAGTATTGATATTTAGGCCATTCCAAATTCTAGTTAAATCCAAATACAGGTACGGAAACAGCAAAATATTGAATGCAGAAGTCTTAGGTGTTGTGAGAACTTCTGTATATTCTCCAGCCATCACATGTAGTTGTTAAATTTAGCAGTAGATGGTATATAATCACTGATGAGAATTATAAGTAATTCTGAACTTCAATTAGAAAAATGACGGACGGTCTGTCAGATGAACACATTTGTGTCCAATTGTGAGCTCCACACATTGCTCTGGTGAAGAGAGACAGAAGGGTTATTTCTCTGACTTTATCTCAAGTCATTATCGCTTAGACAAACATTGACATAACCGAGGAAGAGAAGCTGGTTTGGGAAAAAGGAAAGAAAATGGGAAACACTGAAGAGCAGCGCTTTTGGGGGGAGTATCACGTTATTATCTCTGAGACCAGGGGTCCGGAACGATCCGACTGCCTGCCTGCCTTCCGTCTGTTTGAGTTCATGCAGCCCTGCGTCACTGTGTCACTCCCACTTAATTTAGTCCTCAGCACGAAGGGCACAGCGTGGTAATCAGAGCAGCTCACTTTAAGCGGGGCGAGCGAAAGCATGGCATGCATCAATCAGGCCAATTTAGCAAACGTGGACACGCTGTGTTTCATAGAGGATTTGCACGCTGGATATGAACATGATTTTGTACCAGGAGCTGGAACAAAATGGCCAGAAATGGTCAGCAGGAGGTCGTTCTCTCTTTCTTCCTTTCTTGGTTTTCTTTAGGATGGATATAATTGGCAAAGAGCAGTCCCCAAGGCCTTTATCTTCTGCTGTGAACTTTTTAGTATCATGATTCAAATCATGGACAGCTCATCAGTGGTCACCAGCACTTCAGCAGCTTGGACAGGTCTGGATTTTTTATGACAATGAGGCCTTAGTCATCTTCACATTGTTGAGTTTGTTCTTAACCCTCCTGCCGGCAGGATGTGAATGAAATTGTATATATTATTCTAGAAACAAAACAAAACATATCCCGGAAACTGCAAAACGTCTACTTTTCAAATGCATATAGCTTGAATCAAAATAAATTTTTAGGTTCTTGTGAAGCATAATTAAGCAGTGACACATTTTTCACCACGAGTCAGAGCGCTGCGCTTTTTTTTCCACCCACTCACGCGATCTGTCATTCATATGATAACAACATGGAAAATCCAGACATTCCATTGGAGGATTAGTGGCACAGGAATGTGTGCAAACACCAAATTTGTTTCTATAAACAAAGATCACTGCACCTGAGCAAATACCTCTCACCTGAGTGTTCAGAACTATCTCATGAATATTCAATGAAGGGTTAGGGTTTGAGGAAAATAGAGTGTCACCTCACACTAGTTAAGCTGTAGAAATAAAACCACATGCAATGTCTAAAAACTGTAATGAGCAGTGTGTAGCCAACACCTCTGTTTATTCAGTTCTGAGCTTAAAAGTTTTGGTGAGAAATGTGTCTGAAAACCCCCTCAGACTCACGAGAATTAAATGTGTCCCATTAGCACCGCGGACAGCACCACACTGACAAGCGAGGTTTCAGCACCATGGACAGCACATTATAAAACAGGCTTCTTCACTGTCACAGAGTAGCTATGTGTTAGCACCATGAACAGCTCCACAGTCATTGGTTCAGGTTCATTCTAGATACACTAAACAAAAGTACTGACACCTGCTCATTCATTGCTTCTTCTTAAATCAAGAGTACCACAGAAGGCTTTCTACTAGATTTTGGAGCACTGTTGTTTACAATTTATTGAATTCAGCGACAACAGGTTAGGATGTTGGAGGATCACCACGACCTCTCATCCCCAACTCCCCAACAAGTGGAACACAGTTCCACTTCTCCACAGCTCAATGCTGGGCAGATTTATACCCCTCTAGCCCACCTGACACTAGGCACAGTGCCAATAGCTTCATGTTTATCTTATTCTACTCTATTGACAGTTCTTCTCTACAGGGACTCGACAAGCTGTGAATTTGTACATCTGTGTCAGCAATGGCTGTTAATTAAAGAAGCTGAATGCATTCATTAGAATGGGTGTCTACAGACTTTTGGGCATATAGTATATAATGGCAAAAAGCAGTTAAATGTGTGAGCTTAGCCTGATGATTTTGCAGTACTGTGTTTCATATTCCTGCTGTGTTAGCAGCTGAAATCTAATTTCTGATTTGTTACAGGATGCTGCTCTTTAAACTGGAACGTTCCATCTTCATGCCCGTTGCTTGTGATAATAATTGTGTCATGTTGCTTCTAGTGTACCTGATTATGTCTGTTCTCTCTCATTTCCCACTATTAACCCACCATACACACTGATACCTCACTGAGTGACGATTAGGATAAGCCAGCCACCACTGTCATTGGACAGCTGAACACGCTTGCAGGAGAACCCTAAACACCAATACTGCTATGTCAACTCTGAGCTTCCTGCAGTGGTTCATGCTTCACTAAGTGAGGGAGGAGATGGAGACCAATGCAACCCACACAAAGAGCGGTTACACACTTCTGACTATAGTTGGCTGTGGCATCAACAGGGATTGAACTTGTGATCTGGCAATAAGGCCAACACTTTAGGCATCTTTAGATCCAGCCCTGGAGGTCTCCTGACAAGTTGCCTGTTCAGTACACCAGGTTCAATTTGTTACTTGTCAGGTTTAGCAGATGTATCTGTACAGCTGTCCCGGACAAGATTTGAATATCACTGACTTGTTGCTACACACAGAAGCTGATTTTTAATGAGTAAACATAATACAAGTGTACAGTAGACTAAGGCTTTACTGGAAAATGAAAGAAAAGGTTGATAGACTGGTTCATCTTGAAATGAGTCACTTGATATAAACAAGATTTTGTACCAGGAGCTAGAAATGGTCACTACTCAAAGTGTGTTAGCACCATGGACAGCTCCTGGGTGGTCTTCAGCACCTTGGACAGGTCTGGATTATTTACGACAATAAGGCTTGTGGGACTTGGGAGCTCAGAGAATTGACTGTCATTAATGGCCAAGTAATGTGACCCTCCCGCCAATTGTCCCGCCCCTGGCCCCGCCTCTGCCCATGTGCTTTGTTTGTTTACATTTGCCATGTGCTCTTTTGTTTACGTTTATGTCAAGTCTCCTTGTCCCCGTCCTTGACATGTCGTCCCATCTTGTCATTGGCCACACTTGAGTCATGTCTGCCCACAGCCCTGTCCCTTCATCATGTGTTAATCATTGTTGGCTATATAGACTTCCTTGTGTCATTGCATGTCACCAGCATCATGCTTGCCACCATATTTATGTCTTTCTTCTAGTTACCACAGCCATGCTGCAGTCCCTGTAGAGAAGTACTGCCAATAGAATATGACGGATTGTGAACCTATTGGCACCATGTTTAATGCCAGGTGTGGACTAGAGGGGTATAAAAACCTCCGGAATTGGGCTGTGATGCTGTGGAATGATGGTGTTTGAGTACTTTTGGGATGAGTTTGAGTGATAATCGTCCAACATCCTGACCACACTAGGCTGTGAGAACATGTGCCTGAAGTGGTGGGCAGCCCTATCCATGGGGGTCCCTTAAGGGCTTTTCTGTCATCATCTGTTTGGGCTCCTAAAGAAACAATGAAGGAGCTGGTGTCCCAATACTTTTCCATATAGAGAATCTAAATGAAGCTGTGCATCATGTCAGGAATTGATGCAACTGATGACTTCACATGCCTGCAATAGTGTGACTGCTGTCTTTATTGAGATACAGACATGGCTGCTTTTGTTTTGGATGAAATTCAACATGGCAGCTTTTCATGAGAGCCGAGACATGTTCCATAATTCTCTGGTGCATCAAACGGGTAGAGCCTTGGCAGTGCAGATGGAGTGAAGGCTGCTCTGATCTTGACAGGGAAGGGTTTTAAAATGCCCACGTTTTGCCTTTGATTTTCATTTATAAGCACAAAGTCCTGTAATCACGGGGATTTGCACTGAACAACTACAACAGCAGACAGGCTGTGAGTGTGTATGTGTAACAGCCCAGGCAATTTCACTGAATTTTCATCATTTCACAGATGCCATACGACACACTAACATCCTGGAAACATGCAACAAAGACAAGTGCATAAACTGGAACTCACCTTTTAATATCACTGTAATGTTGCATCATTGCATCATTATTTTTACCTGACTGCCAAATAATAGTGCATCTCCAGCAACCTGAATCAGGAAAAAGCACATCTTCATACTTCAAGAAGGTAAACAGTTGTTTACTTTATACTCATTACGCTAAGTGACACATCAAACTTAAATATTCTATTAATTTCAGATTAGTTTATGGACTAATATCTCCTGTTCTAGTGATTAATAGTGTTTATTGAGGTTGTTTATGGACTAATATCTCCTATTCTAGTGATTAATAGTGTTTAATGAGGCTGTTTATGGCCTAATATCTCCTATTCTAGTGATTAATAGTGTTTATTGAGGTTGTTTATGAACTAATATCTCCTATTCTAGTGATTAATATTGTTTAATGAGGCTGTTTATGGACTAATATCTCCTATTCTAGTGATTAATAGTGTTTAATGAGGCTGTTTATGGACTAATATCTCCTATTCTAGTGATTAATAGTGTTTATTGAGGTTGTTTATGGACTAATATCTCCTATTCTAGTGATTAATAGTGTTTACTGAGGTTGTTTATGGACTAATATCTCCTATTCTTGTGATTAATAGTGTTTATTGAGGATGTTTATAGACTAATATCTCCTATTTTAGTGATTAATAGTGTTTATTGAGGTTGTTTATAGACTAATATCTCCTTTTCTAGTGATTAATAAATCTAGAGTGAAACTGAAAGCTCTCTGGGCTTAATGATGAATTCAGGATTTATACAAAACAGCTTCATTACAAAGTGTGTGGGAGGTTACAAGTTATTTTTATTAACACATCTGGTTTACATTGTATGGGTTTAAATAAACTATTGTCGTCGCTGCCATATGGCAACAGCATGGGACAATGGAAGTGCAATCAACAGTGCATACAGTGAGAATAAATATCTCTGTTGGATGCTGCTGTTTTCATTTATCTACGTTTACATTGCAAGTTGATGGTGTTATCACCATAATTATGTGATATTTTCTCATGTCTGGATGACAAACTGAGGCAACCTCACCAAATTGTCATTCTTATTGCTTTAACTTTGCCAGTGTCAGTGTCTAAAAATGTTTTCTTACGTGTGGCTCATTGACAGAAGCTCAGAAGTTCAACTGAATGTACATATTCTTAGGTAGGAGTGTCCAACTCTAGTCCTGGAGGACCGGATTCCTGTACAGTTTGCTGATCTTGCTGATCTTTGCTGAGGAACAGATAGACTACAGTCTGTAATTGTTGAACTACTAAGTTAACCTTTATGCAGCTTTCCACAACAGTAGGTGGGCTCCTCTCTCCTCATTCCTTACTGCTGTTCATCAGCTTTTATTGCCTGCAGCTGTGACTGGCTGATTTTATACAGACACCTAGAGAGACACCTACGACCAGAAATGAATTACTTGTTTATCACCATATTTGACGAATAAATCTCAGACTGTGAGTGTACTTGGCACTTGCCCTGCTGTCAGACTCTGATGGTAACCAGTGGTATTCTGCACCAAAAGTTCTCAGCCCTGCCTGTATAATGGTTAAACTGTTCAATCTACACATTGTGAACCCTCCCATTCACAGCCTCGTCACTATCTTGTTTTTGTCCATGTTCCATGTCATGTCTCTGCCACCAGTCATGTCATGTCTTGTCATTTGCACATCCCTGTTCTCTAATTCCCATTCAGATTAAGTTCGCTATCTAGGCTCCCTATTGTCTTACAGTCCTTGTCAGCCTGTTTTGCCATAGTCTTTAGTACATGTCAAGTTCTGTTTCAAAGCCACAGTATTCGTAATAAAGTCTTGTTTTTTGGAAAACACCACTGTGTAAATCTTCTCCTGCCATGGCACACAGATCCACATAAGTACAGTAACCATCCCCACAAGCATGCTGTTAGTTTTTAAAGAAAGATGCTCTTTTAAGGGTGGTAAACAGATGTGCTATTGTGACCCTCGTTGCATCATACGTAGATGCTTCAATGCTGTTAGCTGGTCTGTTTTTGGCTAAGAGCTCATAACAGTGTGAGAATAATCAAGTCCATAAGAGATGGTACACCTTCCACATACACCATTCAACTGTCGCATTGGCTTTCTAAATTACCTCTCTTCTCCTGTCAATCACAAAGGGGGGGGGGTTTCATGTGAGGTTACTTGCATCTTCTCCCCTTGTGGACATCAGAAAGCTTTTCCGAGTGAACTCCCTCGAGCCCGACTGTCTAATAAGATGAAAGCCCAGCTCTCCTGAGAGGAATGCCTGATGCTTCTGCATTTTATCACTGTGCTCAATGCTCACTCTCTCTCACACTCTTTCTCTCTTTTCTTGGACTACACCGATCAGCCATAACATTAAAACCACCACCTTGTTTTTATCCTCATTGTCCATTTGATCAGCCCAGTGGTGACACTAACGTGATGGTGGTGTGTTAATGTGTTCTGCAATGGTATGAGTGGAACAAGCAGCAGAACTGCTCCCCTTAGTATCACTAAATAATAATAATAATAATAATAATAATAATAATTATTATTATTATTATTATTATTATTGCTTTTATTATTGTTATTATTATTATTGCTTTTATTATTATTATTGTTATTATTATTATTATTATTATTATTTCTTTTACTATTATTATTATTATTATTGCTTTTATTATTATTATTGTTGTTGTTGTTGTTGTTATTATTATTATTGCTTTTATTATTATTATTGTTATTATTATTTTTGCTTTTATTATTATTATAGGTGATTGATGATAACAATTGATGATCAGGATGATCAGGATAGTTATAATAATAATAATAATAATAATAATAATAATAATAATAATAATACTGTTATTATTATCATTATTATTATTACAGTTGATTGATAACAGTTACAATAATAACAAAGCAACAACAATAATATTATTATATAAAATCACGATCATCAATTGTTATAATCAATCATTTGTTATAATAATAATATCAATAATAAAAACAACAACAACAACAACAATATTAATAATGAATTGATAAATTCTCATAGTGTTAGTCTATTTAATATCAGCTCTGATGTGCCAAAACCTTACTTCTCCATTTCTGTGCTTTTCGAGAAGATGAAAATGAAAACAGCAGCTGTGCTTTCCTCTGTGTGCACATTTGATAATGAATAGACCAACAAAGCCTCATTCAGATCTGCTCCTGAGTCCATGCATGTGCTCTTTGGCCACAGCACAATGTAGTGACTATTTTAAGTTCGCTTTCATTTCAGGGCATAAATGTCAGAACTCACCTCTACTACAGTGCAAATTTCTACTAGCATCCCTGTGAAGCTCTTTACTTTCTGTCAACATTTCATCATGAATGGACTAACAGAAATGATCCAAAAGTACTTAGAATTAAATCATATATTTTATGAACAGACCTTTTGTGTTTATGAGCTTTTCTCACCACAAATTCACCATACTCAGTCTTCTGTTAGACATTTCTATTAAAGCCTCAAGTACAACTGTTTACTCACCAGATATTTAGAGCATAATTCATGCAAGTCATCATGGAATGTAGAAATATACTGGATACAATAGAATAGGAGATATTAGTCCATAATCAACCTCAATAAACACTATTAATCACTAGAATAGGAGATATTAGTCCATAATCAACCTCAATAAACACTATTAATCACTAGAATAGGAGATATTAGTCCATAAACAACCTCAATAAACACTATTAATCACTAGAATAGGAGATATTAGTCTATAAACAACCTCAATAAACACTATTAATCACTAGACAAGAGAAGACACTATTCAAGTAAGGCAGATGTGTGTTGACCTTCATAAATCAGGCAATGGCTACAAGAAAATAGCCCCTCACCTGCAGATGCCCTTATCTACAGTCAGAGCAATCATCAAAACGTTCAAAACATCTGGTACTGTGACAAACAAGCCTGGAAGAGGACGCAAGTGTATCTTGCCACCACACACAGTGAGAAGGATGGTAAGAGAAGTAAAAAGTTCTCCAAAGCTCACTAAGAGAGTTGAATCAAATGGTAGCATCTTGGGGTTATGAGGTCTCCCAAACAACCATCAGGCACTATCTACATGCCAACAAGCTGTTTGGGAGGCATGCATGGATAAAGCCTTTTCTGAGTTATACTCATAAGCGTAAATGGGTGGAGTTTGCCAAGCAGTACTGGGATTTTAATTGGAACTGCATGCTTTGGTCAGATGAGACCAAAATAGAGCTTTTTGGTAACAAACACTGTAAGCGTAACACCAAGGATGAGTACGCAGAAAAACACCTCATGCTCACTGTTAAGTATGGGGGAGGATTGGTGATGCTGTGGGCCTGTTTCTACTCCAAAGGACCTGGGAACCTTATAATGATACATAGGACCATGAACTCTTTGAAATATCAGGACATTTTGAATCAGAATCTGGTGGCCTCTGCCCGAAAGCTGAAGATGGGTCATCACTGGGTCTTTCAGCAAGATATTGCAGCAAGATAATGACCTTAAATATGTGGCCAAATCTACTCAAAAATGGTTCACAAGGCACAAAATCAAGCTCCTCTCATGGCCATCTCAGTCCCCAGACCTCAACCCCATAGAAAACCTGTGAGGTGAGCTGAAGAGGAGAGTGAATAGGAGAAGACCCAGGACTCTGGATGATTTAGAGAGGTTGTGCAAAGAGGAATGGTCGAAGATGCCTCTTTCTGTATTCTCCCATCTTGTGAAGAGTTATAGGAGAAGATTAAGTGGAGAAGTGCTGTCTTGCTGGCAAAAGGAGGTTGTACAAAGTACTAAAACCAGGGGTGCCAATAATTGTGGCACACATGATTTCATTCAAAAGATTTATTTCTTATATATTCTTAATAAATTTTCTCTTTTTTGCATTGTTGTTCTATATTATTATTATTATTATTTTATTTATTAAAAGCCAAAGAACACTTCTTAACCAGGGGTGCCAATAATTATGGGGGGTGCTGTATTAGTCTATAAACAACCTCAATAAACACTATTAATCACTAGAATAGGAGATATTAGTCTATAAACAACCTCAATAAACACTATTAATCACTA
>BRDA01090984.1:0-33980 GCA_036984385.1 Crenuchus spilurus
TAATCTGTTTAAGGTTAGAGTTCGGTTTAGGGTTTAAGGTTATCTATTTAAGGTTTGAGTTAGGTTTAGAATTCAGGTTAGTGTTAGGTTTAGGGACTACCGATTGGACCCTGCAATAGATTGGCACCCTGTTTTGGGCTTAGTTGTGAATAGTGTAATGCCGTGCCCTGTGTCTGGTGAGGGGATAGGGGACTAACGTGAGCCTGATCAGGACTAAGTGGATGGGATAATTTATGGATGGATGGATGAATGGAATTACTAAATCTAATCTAGTAAGCTTAAGAAGGACTGCAAACTGTAATGTTATATATCATCATCATAAAACACCTAACAACAGAAACTAAGGTTTAGGTTAGCACTGTGGATAGCAAAGTTAAGGCTTAATTTAGTGTTAGGGTTGATCTGGAGAAGTTAGAGTTAGGTTTAGGGTTAAACTTGTTAAAATAAGAGTTAAGTGGGCCAGAAAGATTAAAAAAAGATGTTGGAATGGGCTCCTTACACAAACACTTCAGCATTTTTTTTTACTGCTCCTACACGGTTCTTTAAAAAATGTGTGATACTGGTGTTTTCATTAGATGTCAACAAATACTCTCTTGCATAGTGCTAGAATAAAGAAGACTTCATTCTTTTATGTTTGAGAAGGATTTCAAACATATACATAAACAATTACAGAGCTATATAAAAAATAACCGATTTAAATTGGAAGACCGATTTTGACTAAACGATGTGAATACATCGGTACATGGACCCCTGAATCGGTCTATTTGTAGCATAAACCGGCCGATAGCCCGATTAAATAGCTGTCAATTGGTTTGGCGTTGCTGATGTGCGCTCCTGCTGCTCTCTTTGCTTCTCTCTCTGTCTCTCCCTCTGACTAACTGTCGTGATATTCGTCACAGTAACGTCTCGTCACCAGAGTTGCTAGGTTTGCGGATTTCTCGCCAATTTGGGCTACTTTAAAAAATTACCACGGCTGCCAAAAAACAACAAAAAAGTTGGTGTTGCCTTGGATATTACTTCAACACAGTGGGCAAACGTATACAAAGTATACTAAGGAACACACACACTAAGGAAGTGTGAATACAACAATAACAACAAAGAGAGCATAACGATATAAGGAAAGAGAGAGAGAGAGAGAGAGAGAGCGAGAGAGAGAGAGAGAGAGAATGAATATGGGGAAATACAGGAGGCGGTATTGCAAGGACTGGGAAAAAGAAAAAGGTTTGATGGACTGATAATAAATCCCTTAAAAACAAAATACTAAGTCGTACACTCATAGTTGTTTTGCCATTTGCTTCAATCGGGTGATAGACATATATTTTGTGCCAGTTTAAGCTTCTGAAGGGCGGGTTTAAGACTGACTTTGGGCTGGATATTTTTTTGGACCTGGCAACCCTGCATCACAGTCAAGTTCGGTTTTTACAGGAAGAACGGAAAACTAGACAAAATCGTTGCTGTTTGCAAAGCATGCAAAGTCGCATTCAAGTACACCGGTATTAAACCAACCTCACCACTCATTCGGTGAGACGACATGGTGAAAGTGGCGATGAGGACACTAGTACCGCTAGCCCCAAAACACGGCAGGACCAACACAGAAAAACAGGACTTCTTCAGCCAAAACTCGACCACAACTCAGCTACAGCCAAAGTATTAACGGCTTCAGTAGCCCGGTTCATTGTCAAAGACTTAAGACCATACTGTGTGGTAGACAACGAGGGTTTTGGGGACTTGTTTAAAACATTGGAGGAAGAGGAGAGACACCAGACCCAACAATGAAGATCGCTATTAAAGCAACCTGGGCTTCCATAACACCTCAATGATCGTGATCACCTCCATGCCATGTCATATTGATGCAATAATTCATGCAAAAGGAAGCCTGACCAAGTACTAAGTGCTTATACTGTATATATTTTACAGTAGGCCAACATTTATGCATTAATCATTTCTTGAACTGGTCTTATATAATATTCTGTATAATATTGCTGAAATTCAAATAATGCTTGAAATAGATCACTCTGTGTGTAACGAATCTCTATTGTTTATACGTACACACACACTACAAAGGAACACTTTGAAAACACATCAGATCTCAATGGGAAAAGTACCTGATATGAAAAGTTGCTGATATGGGCTGGGTAATGTGTTAGGAATAAAAGGATGCCACATTGTTTAAATGAAATGAAAATTATCACCCTACAGAGGGTTGAATTCAAATACACGCTGAAAATCAAAGCAAAAAAATGAAGCAGCAACTCAAAATTGTACTCAGTAGTTTGTGTGTATGGCCTTCACGTGTGTACATGCATGCCTGACAACATTGGGGCATGCTCCTAATGAGACGACAGATGGTATTTTGGGGGATCTCCTCTCAGATCTGGACCAGGGCATCATTGAGCTCCCGGACAGTGAAGTACAACCTCACAGAGCTGGTTAGACCAAAACTTAATTTCCCAGAGGCATTCTATTGGATTTAGGTTAGGTGAGTGAGGGGGCTGGTAAATGCTATCAATCCTTTCATCCTCCAAGAACTGAGACCAGGCATTTTATAGCACCAGGAAAAACCCAGAACCCACTGCAGCAGTGTAGGGTCTTACAATGTGTCCAAGGATGTAATCTCAATACCTAATAGCAGTCAGGGTGCCATTGTCTAGCCTGTGGAGGTCTCTTTGTTCTTCCATGGATATACCTCCCAAGACCATCACTGACCCACCATCAAACCGGTCATTCTGAATGACTTTACAGGCAGCACAATGTTCTCTATTGCATCTCCAGACCCTGTCATGTCTGTCAAAGTGACACACACACATCCTGTTCCTCACTGCCCAAATCCGCAGATACCTGCTAAGGGGTTAATGACTTTCAATCGCTTTGTCCAGCTCTCCTAGAGTAACTGTCTCCTGGAATCTCCTACATTCTGCTGGGAGACACAGCAAACCATCTGGTAATGGCACATACTGATATGCCACTCTGCAGGAGTTGGACTATCTGTGCAACCTCTATAGGGTACTGGTACCACACCATGGTACTAGTAGTGATCAGTGGCGTCTCTAGAATAGAAAGCCAGGTGGGGCACAATAAATTCTGTACGGGCAGCATCCCACTTGTTTGTGAAACTACACATAAACCTAGTTGCTCAATAATTTCAACCACAAATGCACCTCATCAATGAAATTCCAAAAAGCATAATCTGGTGTTGTGCCTGATCCAGCACCCTTGCCATGAGATGCATCCCCTGTCAGGACACTTACTTACCAGTGGTATTCTGCTGCCTTTACTTTGGTTATTGTGGCCAAAGGAACTTAAATACACTCCATTCCGGTCATGAATAAAGGAAATGAACTTGTTATTGAGGTAAGATGACTGGCGTTATCTCACTGTTAACTTTGATTAAATTGTTGATGTGTTTCATTATATTGCATTGCTAGCAGCGGTTGTGTAGCAATGCTAATACAGTAAACAATATTAACATAAGCTTGTGTATGCAACATTTTTTTATTGGCTTGCCCCACCATAAGTCCAGCATAAACATGCCCCACAGCTCATATTTGAAAGCATGTTGAACATGTGCACAGTGTTTCTACTGCTCACATGCTTATACGGATGTGTTTTGGGGGTCATCTCACTGTTGCTCATTTAGTGCACCCAAACCATTGTTGGATGTCAAGTTTGCATTTCATTTGGAAATCAAGGTCCCAGGGTCTGGAGAGACAGTGGAGAGACACACAATGCTTGAGTTCTAGTGTGAAGTTTCCACAATCAGTGATGGCTTGGGGAGTCATGTCATTGTCGTGTTATTAGATAAGGCATGCTAGTTCAACTTTATCTTAAGTGGCCCGTTTATTGAATTGTTCCTCTTCAGTAGTACATGCACACAAGCTCTCGTGGTCTTCCTCTCCACCTAGTGGCCTCATCTAACACCAACATTGTAGTCAATAGCACAGTCATCTGCTGGTGTTGGTCCACGGTGTTATATCAAATCCAAAATAAGTGCAGCCATCTACCAGGACATTTTAGAGCACTTCATGGTTCCCTCTGCTGAGATGCGGATTTCATTTTCCACCTGGAAGTCCATAACACTTCAACAGTGCCACAGGCTGATCACCTCCATGCCACTCTGCATTGATGCTTTAATTAATGCAAAAGGAGTCCCAACCAAATATTGAGCACGTATACTGTACGTACTGTTCAGTAGGCCAACATTTATGTATTAAAAATTATTTTTTTTAACGGGGCACGGGGAGCGGCCCTTATGTTGTCCGTACGAATGGTGGTTTTACCCGTGTCCCAGAGATGTTGCACACACCGCATGAATTTAATTTATTAGAAAAAAAAGAAAGACCAAAAAAAAAAAAATACAAAATGTAAAGACCAAAAAAATTTTTTCTAATCATGCACTGTCCTTTGTCCTGGCTCAAAAAACATGTTACCAAATAAAAAATACAAACTCAAAAAAAAAAAAAAAAAATTTAAATGGTCTTATTTAATATTACATTTTTTTAGATACTGACTTTTGGGTTTTCACTGGCTATAGAACATAGTCATCAACATTAAAATAAATGAATGTTTGAAATAGACCATTCTGTGTGTACTGAATCAATATATGAGTTTCACTTTTTACATTTAATTACTGAAATAAATTAACTTTTTTCGATGACATTCAAAATGTGAGATTCACCTGTACATATAAAAACGTATACAAATGTAAAAGGGAGATATCGCATTGTGTATAAATTGGGATTCTCTTTGTAAAAATTATTTTATGTATGAAATATTTACCAAGGAAGATAGATGAAGTAAGTAGCAAGTATCCTTGTCACATTTTATATGAGTATTGTATATGAGAAGTGCTGAGTGGAATTCTGACTTTTCATACTGGAAGTAAAGAAAGACAGGTGGAGTGAAACATGAGTTCATATCTCATGAGAAAAAAACAGAACTATTAATTTGGACATGTTTAGTACAAACTAACAAAAAATAATACAGTATCTATGATCACAGTCTAGCACATTCCACATGGTCCATGTACATGTCTGCCTCAAGTTCAGTTACAGTACAAGGCCAAGCACAACATTAAAACAATTTATCTCAGCCTGCACACTTTTACTGCTGAGCTGTTCCCACATTTTTCAGCAATGTGGGATCATTCCTGGTTATTAAGATGGCTGGATTTTCTGCCTGGCTTGCTTTCTTAATTTTGCCAATGTGTTTGTGTTGCACTTTTACATTGCAGTGGGAATGTTGTGCCTTGAGATAAAACAGGTCACTCTTCAGCCAAATACCCCTCGCTTCCTAAATTCCAGCATGAAAACATGCTATGTTGTAACTCTAGTAAAGGAAAAATGGCCATTAGTAAACATACACAGATGGACTTATAGAAGTATGTCATTTTAGGTACAGAACTGCGGTGAGTGTCCATGTTTTGTGTGGTTGTATGTGTGGGGTGGGGGGTTGGTGGGTTTGGGTGAGCAACACTGGACATCATTCAAATCATTTTGTTTGAACTGGAGTGATGCAAGTATTCCAGCTTTCAGGCACAATCAGTTAGAAGGGACAGACAGACAGAGAGATATAAAGGTAGAAAGAAGAGTTGTTTTGGTAGATATATAGATTGATAGATAGACAGATGGATAAGTGCATGAGTTGATGGAGGAACAAATGGATGGATGGACAGATGAATTGATATATATATATATATATATATAGATAGATAGATAGATAGATAGATAGATAGATAGATAGATAGATAGACAGACAGACAGATAGATGTTTGGGTAGATAGATATTTCAATAGGTGGATGGATGGACAGATGAATAGATAGATGATAGATAGATAGATGGAAGGATGTATGTATGAATAGATTATAGATAGATAGATAGATAGATATATAGATGGATAGATCAATGGATGGATAGATAAATGGAGAGATTTTAAAGCAAGTGAGTGAGAGAGGGGAGGTTAGATGTAGGAATAAAGGGCGAGAATGAGAGATGGATGGAGAAAGAAAGAAGTAGAAAAAGATGTGGGCGAAGCTGCAAAGTGCCAGTTGTTCTGGTGGAGTGTTCCGGAATGTGTCGGAGATGTGTTGCTATGCAACAGTGATTCCAGGACGGTTGCCGAGACACCAGCAGAGGATGTAGACGACGGCGGGGGCGGGAAAAAAAAACTGCTACACTGCTGCCCACCACATCCACCTTTGTCTCAAATTGAAATGTCAGGCTTTCACGGAATGAAATATCAGCATTGATTTGTCCTACAAATGCAGGCTTGTCAGTTTATGAAGTGACGGGTCAGCAATCAGCTAGGGGATCAAACACAGACAGAACAAAAGAAAGGGAATATCATCTAATAAACTAATTTTAACCTCTGTGATTACTTTCTTTTTAACCGTACTCTCATTATATCTTTCTCTGTCTCACACACAAACAAAACACTCACTCCTGCTAGCTTGGGCTTCATTTACCAAATCAAATAGGCTCCCACTGTTCACACCCCATATTTCACTGGCTCAACTATGTGGTCATTAAGCCTTAAAAGGCCTAATGAAGAGGAATATTCCTGTAGTACTAAACTGGATTCCTCAAGCAGAAAACAGCAGAAAGAAGGCGTCTCCTGCTCCCTGCCACCAGTTAAGCATAGCTCTGTAACACAGCTTAGCGCTGAGCAGCTGGAATCAAAAAGAAAAGCCACCCATCAGTATAAGTAACTCTCTCGTCCTCTTGGTGGCAGTGTGGCTCAGCTTATAGCTCACCATGGCTCACCAAGAGTTTTTGAAGAAGGATGGCAGTCTTTTTTTCTTTTTTTCTTAATTTGGATTTCTATTTATTTATTTTTATAGCACAAGACCATTTCATTGGCAGCATGACTCACTCTTGTAGGTCTGCATGAGCACTAAATCAAGAGCTTAGGGTACAGATTTTGATTCTGTGAGTGTGAGAGAAATCTGCAGTGCTGAAACATCATTTAAAGTTGCCTTCATAACACAAATGTAATTAAAATTAATTGCAATTTGATTTGCTGAGAGTCTGAACATCCGTTAATCAAGGAGAGGTTTGCTGACAAATTGTGCATGACAACAAATGAGCTACAGTCTATAGTTGTATATTTATGGACGATTCTGGCTTAAATATGGCCCAGTTAACTTATTTTGGTTGATGTGGACCAAAACTGGGCCTATGTGATATTAGCGTAAGGTATAAAATAGTTGCTACTTGTACTTTTTAACATGGCCTGGTAACAAATGACACAAAATAAGGGAAGCGCATTGAGTAGCGCACTTAACCTATAGTGAGCTAATGAGTTACTATGTAAACATCGCAGTTTAAAACTGTTTTGGAGTTTCTTTTAACATAAAGTACATACATTCTGTGAATAAATGCTTAGTCTGGAAGTATTGTTTTGTGATATAACTTTATTTTCTGCTTGCTAATTAGCTAGCTAGCTAGCAAGAGTCATGTGTTAGATAGAGCTGTTTTCTTCCTTACACGGTGAATTGAAACTGATTTTTATGAAATATTAAGCATTTTAAGCATTTTCTTTAATGGCTTATGCTTTGTCTGATATTATTTCAGGTCTGAAAGGGAAGATGTGTCTGACTGCATTGTTTTCTGGGTAAGTCCTGCTGCTGAAGTCAACATTTCCTTCACACCTCTGAGGGATCATTTAACACTTCTCTCTAGTGCTACTAAAGTAATAGAATTGCACTGGCGATTCTCCATGGAGAAATGGTGAGGCAATATTAAAAACATTATTGAAGTGCAACCATAGACAGAGCTCATAAGTGGCCAGTGAGAGTAGACACAGTGTTTTTAATAAAGTGACCTATATAGTCTCAGTGTACTATTACCAATATGGCAATAAAGACACTTTAGTAGGATCTGTTTTTGGAGAGAAAGGCAGATTACAGTAGTGTTTCATTCATTTTGAGTGAATTTGCCGCAAAATCATGCTCTACTGATAGCTTACCAGTATTTAATGAGACAGATATAGGATGGTACAGATGAGAAAAAAATGTCAACTGGCATATTATAGTGTGTGGCAAGAGAGATTTAACTTGGAGATGCACAATTGAAATATTTCAGGATGCTCCTCAGTCAAGGGTACAAATACAATTTTCTATGTGTTTACCAAAAGCCTGGGTAACTCAAAATCTCATTCATTAACATTGTTCCTAAAGTTTAGTTGACTCTTGCTCAGTAGATTTGCTCACACTTTTTGGATTAATCCAGGAGCACTTTTGCTTTTGAAGGATGGATTCAAATTGAAATCTGATCTGAGTCCACTCTGCTCTACTCTACAGACAAAATAAGATTTAGTAGGAGTGTGCACAGATGTATGATGAAGGCCATCTTGCTATCTCCGTCAACGAGACTTATAACAACAGTAATGACATCTGAGTTTTGCTTTGACATTAAGCTTGACTGGATGTATGCTCTTAAATAGAAGTTATGAAGTACTGTTCTTCATGTTTGAGAAAGAGTTGTGTGAATGTCAAGACTTTTTTTTAACGTTTAAAGACCCTTCACACAATTTAAAGATTCTTCTTATGACATTTACATTCAGTGGCGTTGTCTAAAAATATTCTTCACACTATATATCTTTTACAAAAAAGATCTCTAAAGAATGATGCATATAAAATATTTACAGAACCAAAAGTGGTTCTTTTAGAACATTGTTTTTTTAAAAGATTGTACACGGATTGACCACTGTATTAGAAACTCATACACTGTAGGCCTATTGTCGCTAGTTATTCATAGTATGTACCATCCTTAGACTCTTCATTAATGGTCAGTTGCTGACCACACAACTGCTCTTGGCTGGGTATTTTTGGGCCATGGCCCATAACAACACAGCTGTAACTGATACACTCATACTGGTGCTACTCATATTAACAATCCACTACCTCCCAAATTTTGGTCAACAACGGTCCTGTGGTCACCAACTGCACATTATTGAATAGAGTAGAGGGGGGCTGAAAATTGTGCAGTGACAGATGGGCTACAATCTGTAACTATAGACTTATTTAATGAAGCTCCTAAAGTGGTGAATGAGTGGATGTACAAGTAGGTGTTTCTAATAAAGACTGTGTAACCTTAATACAGGCCAAAATGAAACCATTTCACCTCAATACCAAACCAAAATACTGAAAAATGAAAGGAAAGGAACAAAGAATGATGACCTCATGACATGCTCTCTAGAGTCATTCTAAGACAGATGTCTGCAGAAGGAAATTATATATTGTGAGTTTTTCTGTCTTTTTTCCCATGACCTCCATTCTCACCACACCACGTGAAAGGAGGAGAGATCGAATATGTGATAGCTACACTGGTAATTGCAGAACAGAAGTGTTCCAGCAGTGTGGACGAGCATGAAAATTAGAAAGAAAATTGTCTTTTCAGGCAGAGGATTTGACACAGACACCAGCATTTATATAAGAAAGATATCAGATGAAAGGCCAAAGGGTTGATGTTCAATAGCTTATCTGTCTGTCAACACAGAATCGACTGTACCTTATAAAAAGAACAGGTACAGTTATGAAATCTCACTCAGCCATTGTAAAATACTCCATTTAAAATATTATCGCAGATATCAACTGAGCCATTTATTAATGTGGCAAGTTATTAAGTTATAAGTAAAAAAATAGACTATAATGAAAATTCATTTTGTTCATAATTTTATTTAAAAATAGAAATGGTCATATGTTTAAGTTCTTAGACATAAAGTGACATATTTGAAGCTTTTTTTTCTATTTAAATGTTGATCTGTATGACTTACAGCTCATGAAAAAATCAGAAATCCAGTATTTAAAAAATATTAGGATATAGCTTTTAAGTTGGAGTAAATAACTATTTAAACAGTATAAATACTGTGTATCTCTTGGGCTACAACTGCCACATCCCTAATACGAACACTCCTGAACATGTACTAGGGCCAAAATCAGAAGCATCTTTCCTGGGCCAAAAAGTTACTCAGTGGTCCAAAGTAAATTTTGCATTTCATTTGGAATCACAGTCCTAAACACATTTTTTAAATAAAACTTTTTTAAACTCTTGTTTCAAAAATATATGCCACATTATTTATTAGAGTCAGAATTTTTAATTGGCAGCTTAAAATAAGCAGAAGTGAATGATTTCGAGACTTTCACCATTTGTATGCATTTTAGAAAATAAGAAAGTAAAGAGTTTTTGGGTATTGAACCTCTCTGATGTTGTACAAGTAATGAGACCAATCCAGGCCTCATACTAATGTCATTTTATCATGTTTGAAGCCCTAAAACTGGTAAAATCACTGTTTTCTTTGGATTAATTAAAACCACTTTTAAAAGCTGATTAACTTAGTCAAAGCTAAAGAACAATAGAGTTATCCTGATTCCATAATCAAGATGAAAACTGCTAGCATCATTAAATTGTTAAAATAAATTCAGTTTGACCAGTTTTATTGTAAATCTTTTTGGTCTGGAACCATATGTTTCAAAATCCAACAAAGAAAAAAATATTCACCAGTGTTATAACTCTGTACTGCTGCAAGTGCATAGTTCCATTTGGATGAATGTTAAAGACTTACAATGTAAGGGAATACAACATACACACAAACACACACACACACACACTCATTAATTTTTCATGATCTGAACTATGACTTCTTTTCTGCATTTTAATCATTTAATCTGAGATCCATTCATTTCTGAGAGATGTGTTCTACCACGCCTCAAGCTACATATGACTTTCATTATTGATCATCATAGTATGGAGCCCCATCAGGGGGAAAAAGAGAGAGAAAGAGAGACAGAAGGGGAGAAGACAAATACAGCCTATCCGCTGATACTCGGTTTTCCAAGTCTTTGATCCACCTTCACTGATCTAAGGCATTAAAACAGAAGAAGGAGAATGTTCTGGATTCCGGCCCAGTCACAAGGCCTCTCACATAAACCTGCTTCCACACACAAGCTCTGCATGTCTAAATACTCAGCCATACTTCACCTGCATTTTATTTCACATGATAGTCCTGCAAAATAACTCACTCCTGACAAGGCCAGGGACACCACAGCACTAAATTCTAAGATTCAAAGTTATGGAGTAATGCCAGAATGATTGGCCTGCAAACATTTGATGGCTTTGGGAATATTTGGACACAGCAATATTTTTGTCCTTTCCACTGGTTATTGCATTGCAAGTGTGACAGAGTTTATTATTATTTTTGGCCTGAATATTTCTTTAGCTTTGTTGAGCCTTGACGTACTTTTGCCTGGCAGTTCGACTAGTCAGCAATAGGATAGTTCCTCATTAACTGACTTTAAACTGATACAAAATTTCCATTCATTTATCAGCCTACAACTCCTCATATTCAACAAAGCAAAAATACTATCTTAGCAAAGGAAAGGGATACATGTACAGTCATATATTACATTTCTGACACCCTTCTTCCTTAATTTATCATAGCATACATTCAAAAAATTCATGTGCTGGAAACATTCTTCAGAGATTTTGGTCCATATTGACATGATAATATTATGCAGTTGCTGCAGATTTGTCAGCTGCACATCCATGATGTAAATCTTCTGTTCCTTCACATCCCAAAACTGCTTTGATCTGGTGACTGTGGAGGCCAGCGAACTCATCGTCATGTTCGAGAAACCAGTTTGAGATTTGTGCTTTGTGACATGGTTCATTATCTTGCTGGAAGTAGCCGTCAGAAGATGGGTACACTGATCATAAAGGGATGAGCATGGTCAGTAATAATACTCACTTGGGCTGCAGCACTTAAACAATGCCCACTTGGTATTTTGTGGTCCAAAGTATGCAAAGAAAATATATCCCACACCATTACACCACCAGCAGCCTGAGCTGGTCATACATGCTTTCATGTTGTTTACACCAAATTCTGACCAAATGTTGCAGCAGAAGTAAAGACTTATTAGACAAGGCAATGTTTTCCAGTCTTCTATTACTGTATTCCTTTTTGGTAAGCCTTTGCAAATTGCAGCCTCAGTTGTCTGTTCTGAGCTAATAGGACTGACACCCGGTGTGGTCTTCTGCTGCCATTGCCCATCTGCTTCAAGGATCAAAGTGTTGTGGATTCAGAGATGCTCTTCTGCATACCTCAGATGTAATGAGTTGTTATTTGAGTTACTGTTGCCTTTCTATCAGCTTGAACTAGTTAGGCCATGCTATGGCCTCTGGCATCAACAAGGCATTTTCTCCCAGAGAACTGCCGCTCACCGGATATTTTCTCTTTTTCAGACCATTCTCTGTAAAGCCTGAAGATTGTTACACATGAAAATCCCATTAGGTCATCACTTTCTGAAGTACCCAGACCAGCCTCTCTAGCACCAACAACCATGACACATTCATTTTCATTTACATTTTTCATTTTCATTTCATTTTCAGCAGGTTGTCTTGACCATATCTAAATGCAATGATTTGCTGCCATGTGATTGGCTGATTAATAACAAGCATTTGAATAGGTGTACCTAATAAAGTGGTCAGTGGGTGTATTTAGAAATAAGCAAAAAGTGTAATTGTATTAAATATACATACACATAGATAGATAGATAGATACTACTTTATTGATCCCTGTAGGTGGTTCCTTCAGGGAAATTAAGTAGGGTGACCATATTTTCATTTGGTAAAACCAGGACACCATGGAGCGGGGGGGGGGGGTGGGCTTGGCTTGCACTCACTTAACATAGGCCCACGTAAACCTACAATAACATGATATTTACAGTTGGTTTATTAAAGATGCTTTTCAGTAAAAGTCAACAACAAAAACTTCAATAACATGATAATTTTATTCAAAATGCATTTATTCAAAATGCTTAAGTTAACATTTCCTGTAATGAATGAATAGCACAATGAAATAAATAATGTCTCATCTAAACATCCCTCACTTAACAACAAAAGTTAACAATAACTCTCAACTCCAAATAACACATGACACTCTGTTACCCTCAGTAACGAACGAAATATTGTCTGTTCTGTAGGCTATTGGAAAAAAAATAATTAACAAATGACACACAATAACACACTGTGCACAAGGCTTCCCATTTGTCTCGACCCGGTCTGAAAGCGAGGAAACTCTTTTGTAAATCGTCGGTAAACATACACTTGTGCTTCGGCATGTTGCTTGCGTACTGACAGTCACGCTGTCTACATTCTGATTAAGAACAGGGCTGCCCTGACTGACGCGGCTCAGGGATTACGTAACACGCAGCGCCGTGAGCAGTACCCTAGTGCCTGTAAATTAAAATTTTATTTGGTCCAATGAAGGTAATTTAAAAACCAGGACATTTCCTCACTTTTTAAAAAAAACCCGGGACGCCCGGGACAGGACGTGAAATACGGACATGTCCCGGGAAATACGGACGTTTGGTCACCCTAAATTAAGGTTCCAGCAGCATCATCAATACAGTACAGTAAAAGAGGTAGATAATATATTAATAAAGAGTGTTATAAAAAAATGTATATATATATATATATATATAAGGATAAGGAATATATATACACAAAAATATAGACAGTGTAAATATAGACTATCTATCTATCTATCTATCTATCTATCTATCTATCTATCTATCTATCTATCTATCTATCTAAATATTTAAAAATATTGCACATTATTATTGCACTGTGTCTGTACACACTCCTGCTGCATTACTGTCCTGTTACCCTGTTACTCCTCGTCCTCCCACACAAAGAGGAGTTATACAGTGTGATGGCTTGAGGGACAAAAAAGTGTTTTAGTCTGTTTGTCCTGCACTTGGGGAGGAGCAGTCTGTCACTGAACAGGCTTCTCTGATGACTGATGTCAGTGTGCAGAGGGTGACTGGCATTGTCCATAATGTCCAGCAGTTTGTTTAGAGTCCTCTTCTCTGCCACCGTCACCACGAGTCCAGCTTCACGCCAACCACAGAGCCGGCCCCCCTGATCAGTTTCTCCAGCCTGGATGTGTCCTTCTTGGATATGCTGCTGCCCCAAGCACACCAGGTGGACATACATACATACATACACATTACACTTATATATCGCCTTTATAGACACCCAAGGATGCTTTACAATCGACACACTTCATACACACTCCGGCGAGAAGCAGCAGCCAGTCACGCACAGCATACTCTCAACCGGAAGCGACCTTCCACCTGGAGGACTGCATCGAGCACTAGGGGGATCACCCAGGACAGAGTGCCAACCATATCTGGGCATACATACATACAAACAGACATACACATTCACCCACACACCTGGGTAATGTTTTAGAGTAACCAATTCACCTGATCTCCATGTTTTTTGACTGTGAGAGGATTACGGAGTCCCCGAAGGAAACCCACGCAGACATGGGATATCAGAATTGTTTGGCTAGTTAGATAAAGAGTAGCTAGTACTGATCTTGAATTTTAGTATTGCTAAATACTTAAAAATGTCTTAGAATTATCTTGGCATAGCTCAGTAAGGAGACTGCAAGTCATCATCATAAGAATCATGCAAACCATTATTAGTGATCATCATCTTATCTCTTTTCTCCATTTTCTCAGCTCTCTGTTTACTACTTTAATTTCCCAATGGGCCCCCACATTTTTTGTGCAAATATGCTGCCCAAATGTAAACCAACAAATCATAACAGAGCTCATTAACAGTTATTAATGAGCTCACCATAAAAGACAAAATGGCTTGGGCCTGTGAAACTGCATCTGTACACCCCCTCCTTGAATCATGTCATATACCATCACCAAAAGATAATTTATACTGATTCAAATGAACAAAAAAAATGTGTTGTAGGCCCCCTTTCAGTAGTGGAAGGAAAAGTGCATTCAGTGCATCCTTACAATTTACAATTTAATTTACAATGTAAGATTAATGATGTATAAGATTATACTTAACAGATTACTATACGTTTTAAGTCACTCTGTCAGCTGAAATAGTCTTTTAAAATGTCAAATAAAATGATCTTTTAGTGTGATTATTTATTTAATCAGATGACAAACTTAAAATACAATTTTTGGTTGCATTAAATTTTTCCGGTGGTCATAATTAATTTTTACATAACCTGTCTTTACTCCTTGGAATTAAATGCTTTGTGCCTCATTCAGTGTTTACTACATTACACTCCTTAAATTACTTTATCATTATATAAAAATTGTCTTAATCAGTTATATACTCTTTTAATATTCAATTTACTTTCACTTGAAAATTTTTTTATTTTTTTGCATTGAACATGATCTTCATTTGTATAGAACAAAGTATATGTGTATGTTGGGGGGGAGGAGTTAAAAGTGAAGAAGAAAAATGAGGGAGAGAGAGAAAGAGATGGTGTAATGAGGTAAGTGGCCACTTGTGCAGCTCCCTAAGGAGATGGCCCAGTTAAGAGTTTGATCATCCAGGTGTGAACTGCACTGCCAGAATTAGCGGGGAGGGGAAAGCCACTTCATCACTGTCCTCCCTCTGGCTCACACAACACCATTCACACAACTCCCTTTAATCAGTACAGTGCTCTTCTAAAATACCAAGAAACAAGATCCTGCTCCATTACAGATTACACATACACTTCCCATCAAAAGGTTGGGCACAACGTGTCTTGTGGAGTTACCTCATATGTAGTCGATCAATCAAGACATGTTTGGAGTTGAAATTGAGCATCTTTAGTTTAGAACTGGAGATGTAAAGCTAATATTGCTAAGAAACACCAGAGCTCAGTTTTCACCTTAAATAACCCAGTCAATTCTGTCAAAATACAGTATCAAAGCTCCCTACTCAAACCACATCCAGGATTGCAGTCTAATTAGTGTGGTTTAGGACACATTATGGAATCAGTATAAGAATGTTTTTATTAGTATATAGTGTATTGATGTAGTATGCAGAGTCCACATGGAGCTGCTTGCATTGAGCATGCATTAACAGTGCCTGTAGGGCTATGTACAGCTTTCATCACAGGGGAGGCCAGTGTGGATTTATATGGTTAGTGGTGTATTATGGGTGTGTAGTCTGTATGGTTGTTGATGTAGTGCATAGAGTCCACTTGGAAGTAGTAGCACTGAGCATGTATTAACAGTGCAAGTGGGGCTTAGTATATAGTATACAGTCTTAGTTGTTGGGGAGACCAATGTGGATTTATGGTGAAGAGGGTACCCTAATGATAGGTCTGTGAAGTGAGCTTGGAGAGTGGGTGTAACACCATTCTGAAACAAGAGACATCACTACTGAGCCTTCTGGAGGTGTTGAGAGTTTAGTTGTGTTGTGGGATGAAGGAATATTCCTCAGCAACTGGACGCTATGTGTAACCATCCATCCATCCATCCATCCATCCATCCATCCATCCATCCATCCATCCATCCATTATCATATCCGCTTAATCCTGATCAGGGTCACAGTTAGTCCTGTGCTCCAGGTCAGGGCATTACACACTATCCTAGCCAAGCCCAGGACAAGGTGCCAATCCATTGCTGGGTGCCTATGTGTAACCCCAAAGATTAAATACAGGATTTTTGTCATTTTATCCATTCATTTTGGATTATTTAACCCATTTTTCCTTACTTGCATCTAGTGATATTGTCTTTGTCCATTGCCAGATGATGTTATATATTTGGAAGAAAAATAATGAATCTTATTTTAAAACGGTTGCTAATATAATTGAGATTAGATACAGTATTAACTACATTTCATAACTAAAAAAAATCAAAAATTTTTTTCCCAACTATGAGCTGTTCAAAGTGACTTCTTTGGTATTAAAGTTTTGCCTAAATAATAATTTAACAGTATTCTATATTACACTTTTCAAGCATTTCCTTGTTAAAAAAATTTACAGATGCTCTTTTTACTTTGATTGAACACCTAAAAGGTTTCAGTGCATACATCACAATAATTGGATGAAATATATGAGTTATGGTATCATTTCTAACCTAGAACTTCTATCAGTTGTTCAAACAGTTTTGCATTTTTTGTGAAGAAAAATGTCATGATCTAAACAGTTTTCCTCAGGCATTACTCCCAAAGTAGCACAATCACTGCACAAAAATATGTGCAGTATTGTTTCTGGCTTAGTCTTTAATATATGATGTTATTGCAAACCAACAAAGACAACATTCTCATTTGTATTAAAACATTTTGAAAAGTGTCCTCAAACATTTGACATATAGTGAATAGGTGCTGCTGCGGTGCCACAGTGCTGTCAGGCCTTGTTTTCTTTCATTTGAGATTTATACAAGTGAAAAATCATCAACAAGACTGAAGAAGATACAGGAATGAAACTCTGAGAAATGAAGTTTTGATGAAATCCAACTGTCAGTCTGAGGTGTGTTTATCGGCGGGAAACATCACAGGATATCCCAACCACAACTGCTTTGTTCATATTTTTCTTAATCATTCTTGGAAATCACAAAGGTGTTATCTGATGGGTTTTTAATGATAGTTGTTGCGGTTCACTGAACGGTCAGTGGGTCCAAGACAAACTCTGGCTTTAAGCCACTGAGGTACAGCAAGTAGTTCAAAAGTTCATTCAATAATTAAACACAACACAATGGGCCTTTGGACTCCACTTGCAACAACTGGCTTTTTGTTCTTGCTTCTTCTCTCTTTTTTCACTTAATTGCAGCCAAATTATCATTTGGTTTTTCTTTTTTTACGTGACAGTCTGTATTGTTTGAAGAAACCGTACATAGTCCAAGTGTTTGACAAATGAACTCGCCGCCAGTGGCTGCGCTCTGTAATTTAGCTGCACTCAAATAATGCAGCTCAGTCAGAAGCCTCCACTCACATATCACACAGCTGTGCTTTAACGGGGGAATGAGAAATACCTGAGGCCACTTTATAGGCTTTATTTTCCAGCCTTTGTTTTTTGCCAGAGAGAAAGAATGAGAGTGAGAGCAACTAAATGAAAAAAAAATTGAGATGATCTCAGCCCTCAAAATGTGCACATGCTTGGTCCAGCTGAATATGTGGCCAAACACAGTTGGGTTATTCTTAATAGAATGGATCCTGCAATGGAGATGCAGTGTACAGTAAAACATCTTTCATCTTTAAACCAAATCACTATTAGGGAAAAGCCTTAACCTCTGTTATTGAATGGAAACAGTAAAGGGTGGATTGTCTAGTGGAGTATTTGGTTTGACATATGTAGCCACCATAGTTCAGATTCAGACATGGTAATATGAATTGTACAGCAGAGTCTGCTGTGTTTTTATTTCTTTTGTAAATTATACAAAAGGTGGGGTGACATGGTGGCTTGGTGGTTGGCACGCTCACCTCTCAGCACTGAGGTCTTGGGTTCAAGTTCCAGTGTGGGTGGAGTTTCCATGTTTTTTCCCGTGTCTGCGTGGGTTTCCTCCGGGGTCTTCAGTTTTCTTCCACAGTCCAAAAACACTGAGTTTGGGTGAATTGGGTATTCTAAATTGTCTTTCTGTGTGCACCAACCACAACTCTGATCAGGATTAAGTGGATAAAATAATGGATGGATGGGTACAGCAGGTATGATAACCAGCAATAATAACATAAGTTTGGAGTCAATGAAACACCATACTGTAGTTTATAATTTCAGAGAATGTATGTTTTATTCAATCTCAGACTATTTATATTTAATAATGCCACAGCCCGCAAAAAGAGCTAGCTAGCTAACTATCAGGTAAAAAAAAACTCACCAGTAATTTGCAAAAAAATAAAAAATAAGACCTGAAATGAGACATGAATGGCCTTATTTCCCCCCTCCACCCTCTCAGGTGAAACTGACAGTCCTCCCTGAATATTTTTTAGAAGTTGAAGTGTACACAACAATATTTTAGGTAGAAGGTATCAAAACACTAAATACAGTGGTAACCCTATTTACGAGTTTAATCCGTGCAGGAGCCGAGCTCGTTAGCTGGTTTGCTCGTTAGCTGGATGCATTTTCCCCATAAGAATACATGTAAAACTGATTACTCTGTGTCAGCCGGCCAATATACAGTATACTTTAATATGTAAATAATGTGTTTATATGGGTTTTTAAAACATAAACATGACGACGATGACGCTCGTGTAGGCTGGTGGCTAATGAGAGTGAGACCGCCGTACTTGTGTAGGCTGGCTGCTGCATGATTACACTCATCATATGAAAAGTAAAAGTAAAATTTATCTAACTTTCTTGTTCACTACCTTTTGCTACCTTAGCGTCGCTTTCAACAGGCACTTTCACTTTTACTTAACAGCGGTCAAAAGTATTGACTGACCTCTTCTTCTACGGTAGCATCTAGGAGATGCTACGGCCGCAGCGCCCCTAGTGGTTTGGCATAGTTGAAGAAATTTACGCTACTCGTTAGTTGGAATTTTAGTCGTTACCTGGAACAAAAATATTCCGAGATCTCGACTCGTTACCTGGAATACTCGTTAGTAGGGATGCTCGTAAGTAGGGTTACCACTGTAATCTATTGTGAGAAATGTCTTTTTTTAGTAGTAAAGCTTAAACAGAGAATGCTACGTGATTTACAGAGTTTAAACAAGCAATAAGCAAAAGCACAGGTTAAGTGAGGTTAAAGCAAATGTTAACCAGAAAAATAATATTTCAGTAATTTTCCACTTTCTCAATATGTAGTTGGTGAGCTAATATGTGTTTATTGTTGGCTAATAGATAAATAAATACCTCAATGATCAGTATATCTGTGTTCACTACCATAGACAAGCATCTCAGGAAAGGAAATAATGATAAAGAATCAGTTTTAGTGATGATGAACTTCATAAATACAGACAATTCTGAGCTGAAATCAGCCTTCTACCAGCCCTGCTGCTCTCTGAATTGGCTGCCTGAAGTGGTTTTATTCATTTTCATACCTTTGGTTCATAGCTTTCATAGTCATACTGTGTCCTGACCTTAGTGGAAAGAAATATGTAAATGTGATTTCTGCGTGAACCATTCTTTTCACCCAGGACTGAAATTAAAATAGGAACACGTTTTGGGCAGATGTTCATAAAGTTGAATTGTGGAGCTCTTTAATGTTTGCACAGCCACAGTTAAGGTACACTTAGTAGGCTGTACCAACAGTTTACTACTGTAAAACTCTCGTGTTATAGCAACTTGGGTGTCAGCTGTTTGTATTGTTTTCTATTGAGTTCTGTGTGAAGGATTGTGGGTGATTGAAGGTCTGGAAAATCCACCAGTCCTTGCACACTTCATTCAGAAAATAAAAGTGTGTTTCTCAGGCACATCTGAAGGACCCTGCAAATCTGTAAAATCCTCAGTGATGCAACAGCCAAGAAACATAGGGTACTTCAGTTGTATCATTAGCTTTGGGACACAGCAAATGAGTAAAACTGACAAGATTCCAGCAATTGTTGACATCTTATAGACTTTACACTGATCAGCCACAACATTAATACCATGGAAAAATAAAGTGAATAACACTGATTGTCTAGTAACAGTGGCACAGGTCAAGGTCTGTGATATACACACCTGGTCAATATTTATGTTTCTGTGAATAACTAAGCAAAGAAAATATATGGTTTCCAAAAAGCTAAAAATGAAAGGTTTCTTTAATATTTTAAGCATAATTAGTTTTTTATTTCTAGCATTTACAGTATCAAAATAACAAAAAAAAAAGGAACATGGCCTGAAACAAAAGTTTGGGCACCTTGCCTGGTCAGTACTTAATGACATCCACTTCGAGAGTTTGGAAAAGCTTTTTGTAAGCCTTTCAGCTCTTGTTCAGTGGATTTTCACCCATTCTTCCTTCTTGTGCCATCGTGCATGCACATGTCAGGTTTTCAATGATGTTGAGGTCATGAGGCTCATTGCAGGATCTCCATATTATGCCTCTTGAGGTAGTCCATTATGTATTTTAATTTCTGTTTAGAAATGTTATCCTGTTATACAAGTTGTCTTTTCATCTTTATCTCTTTTTCAAACAGGTTGATGTTTGCTTCAAGTATTTGCTGGGATTTAGTTCATTTGAGGTTATATTTGTATTGAAGACATATTTGTGCAGGTGTAACTGCAAGGTAGAACAGTGCACCAACAAATCTTCCTGCAGATATTTAGCAGACATACACAGGCTTTGACTTGCCTTTCTAGCAAATCCTATGCACAGTTCTCTCTGAAAGTTTTCTTCGTTTTCCAGACCTCTACTTGTCCTCCATCATTCCTGTTAAGTACCATTTCTTAATTATAATATGAACTGAGAAGACACCTACTTTAAATGCTTTGCTGTCTTCTTATAGCACTCTCCTGCTTTGTGGGCATCAGTTATTTCACATTGCTAGGCAGTTGCTGATTGCTGGGACAAGGTTTGAGGAGTCAGATAGTAAAAAAAATGCTTTGAAATTTACATCACCTGTCCTTTCCTAATTATGACTATGGGTCATTTATAGCCCTAACAAGCTAATTAAACTCTAAGACATTGGTAAAAGTTATGTGAGAGCTCAAATCTCTTATGGTGCCCAAACTTACGCATAATTCTCATCTCCTGTTTTTCTCTCTAAAATGTCTAAAAAAAATAAACTTATCTTGCTTCAAAGAGTACTCTTTAACTTTATGCCTTTTGGAGATCAATTCTGTCTTCTCACTTAACTATTCACAGTAACAGGGGTTGCCTAAACGTTTGCATGCCACTGTATTAGATAAAAAGAGAACACATGGTTCTTGTAGATGTGTTGGACGCTGGAGATAAATATGGAAGCCTACAGACCTGTGGCACTTTGACAGGGGTCAAACAGTTATGGTCAGACAGATGGATAATAGCATCTTAAAAGTTGCAAGGCAGCAGTGTTCATTACCCAAATACATTCGTTCATTCATTCATTATCACACCCGCTTAATCCTTATCAGGGTCGCGGTTCGTCCCCTACCCCCTCACTGGGCGCAGGGCAGGGCATCACACTATGCAACTAAGCCCAGGACAGGGCGCCAGTCCATTGCTGGGTGAACACACACGCACATGCACACACATACATACATACACATGGACATTTTTAGAGTAGCCAAGTCACCTGACCTTCATGTTTTTGGACTGTGGGAGGAAACCGGAGACCCCGGAGGAAACCCACGCAGACACGGGGAGAACATGGAAACTCCGCTCAGATGTGGACTCGAACCCAAGACCTCAGCGCTGAGATGCGAACGTGCTAACCACTAAGCCACCGTGCCACCCTTACCCAAATACAGTGACCTTCAAATTCAGATTCAATCTGTTTACTACAAACTAAAACTGTAGCAGCTCTTACATTACATAGTATTACATTACATAGTATCTTCTATTATCAACTGAAAAAATATATAATTCACTTTCACTTTCATAGCCCCATTCTGCTTAATGTGAATGCGAGTAAAATGCTAAGTCAAAATGAGATCACTCTGATTCTCTGATTTCTAAAGCTGTTGGTGAAGCAGTGACCATAGCTTCTCCAGTTAAAAGCAGGCTGGTTTATATCTCCAGTGAGGGTTGTGTAACTTCACTGTCACTGAAACAGCTAGTAGCTGTAAAGCACAGCTGACGTGCAGCCTTAACAGGGAATGCCTTTGGCAAGAAGGGAGAAATAAAAGTCTTTCATTTTAGGACTCTATTACCTAGACTGCCCAATCAATCTAGGCTAATCCCAGGCATATGGACAGGAGGCTCGATTCATACAGAGGCAGATACGGAGAAACAAAAGATATATTCATTGCTTTTCGCAATCTCTATTGCCTGCTTCTGAGCATAGATTGATAAATCTCAGACAGAAGCACATGGACTGTAATGAGATTGCCAGGAAGGGAAATACATTCTAACATTGCTTGATTTCTTTCTTTACTCATTTTTCTCACTGCGTCGTCACACTGCTGCATGCTCACTCTGAATGATTTAAAGAAGAACGATGAGGCCTCTTTACTGCCCCATGTGCGTGTTTCTCTGTTTGTGTATATAAATGTCATTGACTTTTGATTTTTAGCCATATCTAAGCTCATTAATATTCATGTGGTGTTTCATAAGCACTGACTCATAATTGGTCTCTGCTCCATAAATTTTGCAGAATCACATTAGTAGGTGCCTCGAGGGTCAATTTTTGATGCGCTCCTGGAGTTGTGTGCTTCAGATTCACATAATAAGATTGTACTGTGATATACTGTCATATGCAAATGTTTGTGCACCCCTGGTTAAGTGATGTTCTATGTCAATATAAGTAAGCACATCATCTACAGGAAACAAACATACACTGACCTGCCACTTTGTTCATTTTATAAGCATAGATGAACTTTGTAGTTCTACAATTATAGAATGTAGTCCATTTGTATCTCTGTATACAGTGGTAATCCTACTTACGAGCATCCCCACTAACGAGTATTCCAGGTAACTCTTGAGATCTCGGAATATTTTTGCTCCAGGTAATGAGTAAAATTCCATGTAACGAGTAGTGTAAATTAGTTCAAGTATGCCAACCGCTAGGGGCGCTGTTGGTCGTAGCATCCCCTAGATGCTAGCGTAGAAGAAGAGGTCAGTCATTAACTTTGACCGCTGTCCAGTGAAAGTGAAAGTGTTAGTGAAAGTGACACAAAGACAGTAAAAGGTAGTGAACAAGAAAGTTAGATACATTTTACTTTTACTTTTCATATGATAAGTGTAACCATACCATACACGTACGCCCGTCCTCGTGTCCTCCTTAGACGCCAGCCTACACAAGCGCCGTCGTCTCCACAAAGGTAAAGGGCTAATTTATTTGTCTATTATCATTCTATTTAATATTATTTGTTACTTTTTAACTACAAAATTCCTTTTAATGTGTTTTATTAAAAAAAAACCCATATAAACACATTATTTAGCATATTAAAGTATACTGTATATTGGCCGGCTGACACGGATTAATCAGTTTTACATGTATTCTTATGGGGAAAATGTATCCAGCTAACGAGCAAACCAGCTAACGAGCTCGGCTCCTGCACAGATTAAACTTGTAATTAGCGTTACCACTAACTTCTTTACCTTGTTTTGCATTAGTTTAAATGATCACAGGACTACCACAGAGCAGGCATTATTTGGGTAGTGGTTCATTCTCACCACACTGATGTGGTGGTGGTGTGTTAATGTGTGTTGTGCTGGTATGAGTAGATCAAACACAGCAGAGCTGCTGGAGGTTTTAAACATTGTTCACTCATTTCACATCATTTTTTTGGCCACTTTACACATGTAAAGTCATCTTTTGCTGCACATGTCTATTCCTTGGTAATTGGTGGTCACAGGATGCTGTTTGCTAGATTTTTTTAGTTGGTGCTCATTTTGGCAGTGACACCTCCACCAATTCTACTGTGTCTGATCCACTCATACCAGCGCAAAACACACTAACACACCACCACCACATCAGTGTAAGTACAGTGGTGATCCTTTAGATCCTGACCATTAAAGAACAGGGTGAAAAGAAGCTAACAAAGTATACATAGAAACAGATAAATTACAGTCTGTAATTGTAGAAATACATGCACCTATGTGGTCAGTGTAGATGTTAAATATTTATATTTGGCATTTTTCTACACATTTTAGTACATTTAATCAAATCAAGTTTATTTATAAAGCGCTTTTTACAACTGATGTCACAAAGCAGCTTTACAGGGTTAGCAATAACAGACAACAAGTCATTAATCCCTAATGTCCGGTGAGCAAGCCAACAGCAACAGTGGCAAGGGAAAAACTCCCTCAGAGCTGGAGGAAGAAACCTTGGGAGGAACCAGACTCACATGAGGGACCCATCCTCTGGCCAACTAATTCTAAGTTTATAATTCATTTACATTTATCAACTGAATTTAACTGTACCATAATTTTTGCACATGCCACATTTTGTGTTTATTTTTCTCCAATACGTTAAATTCAATCAATAAACAGTAACTTTGCATTTGAATGTGCAGAAGTGTCCTCTTTAGAGGTCAAGTTAATTTTTTAGTCTGCACCACTATATGTTGTTGTTTAATCCAAAATCCCGAAACTCATTGTTAGCCACTTAACTGAGTGGTCAGTAATTAGCTAAAGTAGAGTACAGATGTTCAATAATTGATTAAATTAATAGCTACAGTCAATTGTTAACTGTGAGACAAGCTCAAGACTGAAATGTTTCATTTATCCAGGCTTTTCAGACTAGACCAGACTATCAACGTTTTTCAATATACTGTATTATATAAATAATCTAATGTATTTACAGTTACAATTTATTTGAAAGACTCTTTCTGCCTAGTACAACTGCCCTCACTTCCTTTTACAGCAGGAAAATGTTAAGTGGTTGAGTTACCCTTCCTTAATCAGGACATTTCCAGATGCCTGGCATCATTTCAAGAAATAAGGTCTTGAAAGGAAGTTATTTGAGGAGGGCTGCTACCACAGGTGACCTTACCTCATCTGGGCTAACCTTTAAAAGTAATTACTGAGAGGAGAAAAACAGCCTAGTCTGACCCTCCACCCATCCGCCAAGACCAAGTTCATTAACCTGCACCAGCGCAGCTCTGAGACAAAAGCATATTGGAAACCCGAGGCGCAGGCCTACACAAATCAATCCTCTGATTATCCTGTTCAAACACGGGATGCTGCAGAAGTGCTAGCTGGAGTCACACAGCTCTGTTCAAACACTATGACACTGTGCGAAGCCAGGATGTGTAGTATTACCAGCAAATATGCATAATTCTGTGGTGTGCTTATTTGCATATATAGTCTTGACAAGCAGCCGCCTTCAGGCATCTGTGGAATGTAATGCAACTTCACTGTAGACCTGACAAGAGATTATATGAGGTATGCAGGACTAAATAGTTAGCCATCCTCAATCCCAGATATATTCAGACTTTCTAATCATGAGGCCTGCCACACGCTTTGAATAACTGTGCTCTATTCACTGACTTTCAAGCTGGTGTTTGTGGCCCTTCAAAGACCCATGTTTTTGTCAGTGTAAAATCTTGTTACAACACATTTAAGCAAGCTATATTTAAAAAAATGACAAGTGTGATTTTTGATAATAATTTGCATATATTTAACCTGAGAAAAGGTACAGAAACTTAATTTATTTCAGCAAACTAGTAATGTTTTAGTGCAAGTTAAAATAAAGCCGTTGTTTTCTTGACTCTACCTGTATTTGTCTAATATGAATAAGTGGATACAAACAATAATATTCTACTGTTTTGAGGTGTTCATTATGTTGTGTGATTATACAGTCAAGCTAAATATGGCTGCATTCATGATTGTGATAGATTTGCTTGCATTTTAAATGCTGGATGGTTGTTTGGATTGAATCTTCTTGTGGGACATGGAAGCTTTTTTTGGCTGTTGTGTGAGCATTTTTTAATAGTGAACCTGAGGTGCCAAGTCCTGGAGATGGGAACTACCACACTGTAAAGTCTAGCTTCCGTGAAGGGTTTCAGAAACATCTGAATTAGAAAGAAACTTTGCACAATGGTGATCTTCAAAACAACCAATGGCTATAAATTGTATATAGGAACAGGGCTATAGCACAGATAGAAACACTGGTCAGCTGAGCAGTCTTTCTTACTATTTACCATTCATGTTACAGTGTTGAACCTTCTTTCTTAAATCTTCTATTCTTGAAAACTTAATCTAAAATTGAGGTCAACTGTGCATGTTTATTCTATAGTGCAGGCATGTCTAGGGCAGCCATGACCTGGTGGTTAGGGATCTGGTCTTGTGACCGGAAGGCATTGTTTGAACCATAAGTAGGTCATGACTTACGTAAGTACCCTTGAGCAAGGCACCTAACCCCCAACTGATCTCCCAGTGTTGTGGACAGGGCTGCCCACCACTTCAGGCCCATGTTCTTACAGCCTAGTGCGTTCACTTGTGTGTGTGTGTGTGTGTATGTCACTGCACGGATGGGTTAAATGCAAAGGTCAAAATCCATTGTGTGCAATCACATTGGCAAAAGTTGAATCTAAATCCTGAAGCAGCTGTTAACTAAAGGTTAGAGAAATGGGCTTGGGACCCAATTCCCATAGCAATAGGGCATGGCTAAAGTGACCTGAGCAAGGCATCTGACCTCCAACTACTTTGGGTGTAATAGGGTGGATTATTTTAACAATGTTTTTTAAAAGATCCCACATTTTTTATGTACACTTAAACATACAGTGAGATGGCACTTTATGGTAAAGTCAGAACATAAACTACAAATACAAAAACTATGCAATAACATGCTAATTTTGTTAACGTTTTTTGGTGTAATAGCACTAATGTTTTTTCAGCATTTGGTCTAGTGTATTCCTTGTGATATGACTGTGAAGCATTGCTGGTTTGCATTCAGACAAGAAAATCTTGCATTTCTAGTGACCCTTAATGGATGTCTTTTAGCCTAACATACCTCTACCGATTGGTAGAGATGGCACAATCACATTGTGCTAAGTTCAACTCCTTCTTAAATAAGATATAGTGACTTAAACAAGCAGAATGCTAAAGGGTTAACTTGTTACATACTGTACTGTAAGGTAACAGTGAACAAAGAGTGGAATCACAAGGCAGGAGTTTCTAAAACAGTAGAGTAGTTAAGTGTATGATTATTTCAATCAGAAAGGGCCATTTTCCAGACACATGCTTGAAAAGACATGTTCCACCTCTTTTTCTCCTAATGTGGTTGCCAAGCAACTTGGTCTGTTTTTTTCCAGACATATTCAGAAGAAGGGGAATCCAAAAAATCCCCTGTAAGAGTTCCGTATACTGTTTATTTCCAAAGCTGTTGCCAGCTCATAATGCAACACAACTGGTCTTAAATGTCTCTTCAGCATGCTTTTGCATTAATCTTGCCTAGAAAATGTGACAACATGTGCTGTATACACATTCAGTATAAATAGTATGTATGCTGTGATGATGTTTTGGCTTACATGCATATTAATGTGGTGTTATCCAGCATGCATAATGGACTGAGTTTATGCAAATCCCTCAGGAAAAAAAGCAGGTCTGAACAGCCTCACTCATATGGATTACCTCACCAAACCATTATACTGGCTACTACAATGAAAAAGAAAGGGACAAATATGTGCAACAACACATAAATGTATTTATTTACGTTTTGTTTATATGTGGATGTAGACCAATAAAATGAAAAACTCCTTTGCACTGTTGTCCATTTTATCTGATACACTGACCATATTTTTTGCACTGAGTACTTGAACAATTACACTAGTTCATCTGTTTCTGTGTATTTTGCTAAGTCCCTATCACTCTGTTCTGTAAGGATCACGACTGACACAAGTCCACCATGATGGTGGATCATTCTCACCACTGCAGTGACACTGTTGTGGTGGTGACATGTTAGTGCACCAATATGGTGTACATGCATATATTTTATTCCCTACTCAAGGAACTGAAATCAAGGGACTCTGTATGGTGTTTGTTCCCCTTTGCAAGCTGTTGGAACAGTGCAGTGAGGATTTGATTGTATTCAGTCACAATAACATTAGTGAGGTCAGGTACAGATGATGGATGATTACTTCTTGCTCATAAACACAAGTCCAACTCATCCCAAGGGTATTGAATGGAGCTCTGTCAGTCCAGAGAACACAGAGCTTTATGTATAGATCTTTATGCATAGATAGTGATGGCTGAATCACTGCCCCCCCCGCCCTCATCCAACGCCTCAAGTATTTAACAGTACATGAAGATCACACCATAAGTAAAATTAATAGAAACAGAATGAATGAAAAAATGATATACTGGCTACAAGATCTCATTTGTCAAGATATTGTTTGTAATGTATTTGTGTCACAATATCACACACTAATACAAATATAACCTTTTATTCTCAGGGATATGAAGTCTGCTACATACAGCAACTGCACCTTGGAACACATAGTGAAAATGAAGCAGGACCATTATAAGAGATGACAGACTGTTCTCTCACACTGATTAATCTGCAAGGGCATAGTTGATAAAGTGCCCAGGTTCGATTAAATCTCTCTTTGGAAAGCAACGGCCTCTCATGGTGATCGTGGATGGGGGGCATGAGAAAGAACCGTGGGTTTTTGGCTGAAAGACCACAAAACTGAGTGTGTAGAAATTGCCATAAATATACTGGCATTTGCATTATTTATTCAGTTCTGATCCTAGTATGACATTTTTGTTGTGGATGAGTTTCAGCCAATAATAATAATAATAATGATAATAATAATAATAATAATAATAATAATAAAATCATAGCTAATGAAACCACCTTAAATCTATTCCAAATATCTAACATTTTTCATCCTGAGAATGTTATAAGATTATTATATGCTAGATTATCTTACATCAAGGCCAGTTTATATTAAGTCATTTATTTTGCCAATATGATGAGAAAATTTGATTTAATAAAATTCCATAAAAAGAGTAAAACATGTCAATAGTTAAAACAACTGACCTCTTAAAACTCTACTGCATTTTATGCATTTTCTATTTGAATTTGCATGCACAAGACAGGATTTAAATAACAATGTGAATAAATACAAAATTGTGCTGGTTTGGTTATTGATTTATAACATACAGTACCATGATGATTTTTAAATAATGAAAAAACACTGAATGTTCAGACTTTGGACTGGTACTGTACTAAAACATGCTTGCAACTTGCTGAAAACAATTATTTTTATAATTTTTTTTTTGTCCCAATCGTATGCACAACACTGAAGGGACATTATGTATGTTCATTTTGCAAATGAAATTTGTGCCACTAGAGGTAACCCTTCACCAAAACAAAAATAACTGTTCAGTTCTATTTGTTTGGGACTTATTTAAAAATAAGGAAAGTGTTGCAACCAAAAATCAAAGCTTCAGTGTTTTTCAAATGTTTTTTCAACATTTTTAAAAATTATTTCTACAAAAACTATAGCACATAGTATATTTGTAAAAAAATAGGCTGAAATGAATACTGAAGTAGAAATAAGAGGATTTCAGCTTTAACATAAAAACCTCCTTTTGTTTGTATCTTAAAAAGTAAAAAAAAAAAATCTCTGAATGGAAAGAATAGGTGCTAAATATGATGTATTACATGTTCAAATAAATTTTTCTTTTGGTGCTTGAACACAAATTGTATTATTATTAATTATTAATAAATATTGACGAATTATGATTTATATTTTATTAATAATTACCAGTTGCTATTAATTATATACTAATAATAATTATTAAACGTTATTATGAATAAAAAATAATACAAATTAATATTAATCATTAATTAAATATTAAAATATTATTACATATTATTTATAAATAAACTGTTAAAAGCATGTAGCATAAAATTATCACCCAATCCTTTTCAGTCAACTTCACTTAAGCTCATTATCACCAATGTTACACATATGTTTGGACTGTATGGTCAATAGATCTTATTTACACAGAATTATACCTCATTCTTGAGTAAAAATAAGCAGAAATTCTGAATTATTTTGATAATAGTTACACTTAGAGGCATGTAAATAGATGACTTATCACAGACTGGTAGACACACACAGACACACACACAAATGTAAATATTAATGAATTTTAATATGAAACCACTGATATTAAGATACGTCGAGCTGACGTGACACAGGCAGAACAAACACTCATCATGTTAACAATTTAAGAGGTGAAAGTCCAGCTATTTGAGGGAGTGACAGTGGTGACAGCCAATCACACGTTAGGACCATACGGCAGAGCCAATTGGTAAGCTTGTAGGCCACCTAAAGGAAAATAGGTTTCAGATTGAGCGGCTTGTATTCCCGTATGCTCTCCAGTCTCAATCTAATATAGCGTAACATCTCACTTAGGCGAACCTAACAGAAGAGGGGGAGGGTGAGACTAGTTTGTGAACGAAACGCTTCTCGAGTAAAACAAAATCCCGGACGTATGTGAAATTCCACCTGGACGTAATTTTTAAATTTCAAAAAGAGGACATGTCCGGGTAAAAGAGGACGTCTGGTCACCCTAGCTAATGTGAACATTAGTGATCATATATTATCCAAAATAACATCATGGCTGTGATGTCTGTGGACAAATGTCAGCAAAGACCACACAACTCTCATGTTCTGTATCTTGAGTACGGAGTAAATCAGCAGAGCTAAAGCTTACAAACTAACAGCAAGCAACAAAAAAAGTAGAAAAAGAAAAGCTAAAGGCAACGGCTGGTAAAGTACCTCACTGCTACAGCAATATGATGCTGTTTGGAGAGACAGGCTCATGCTGAAAAAACATCATCTCTCCTGCATCCACCAGGCTCCGCGCTCCCTTTGAGGAGTAATTCCTCCTCCCAGGCAGCGAGGAGAGCCAAGAACCACAGGCCTTTAAACCCACCTCTCAAAAGTCAAATAATACAGCTGAGGTTTGTGTTGCAGCATTGTGGGGGGAAAGAAATCATTAAGAGTCTTTTAATGACCCACAGAGGGTGATTATGGGTAATCACGGTTTAGTGGTTTAGCAGCTCAATGACTATTTCACTGACATCACATTATGATGGAAAAAGACACTGCAAATAGCGCTAAAGAAACCATATTGGCAATGAATAACTTAATACACTGAGTACACTAATACACTGTGCTGTGTGTTTTATGATCTGAATAGAGACTGAGTTGATAATGCTAGTCAAGGCTTAAAGAAGTTGCTTATGCTAACATGGCTAACAATGAAAACGTCTCACTACACACACACACACATACACACACACACACACACACACACACAACATATCTTGGCAAGAAAAATCATCTTAAATTTGCTGTATTTTTTACTTTTGAGATGTCAAGAGTATTCTAAAGTTATTTATAGTTTGACGAAGTTAGCTATTTGGTTTCTTTTAGTTTTAGCAACATTAGCATTTCTGACTGAATGCTTTATGCAAAACATTGCAGGATTTCAGTGTTAACTACCAAATTAGCCTATTTCAGCTTTACATTATCCATGTAAACTCATCATATTATTTTAGAAACACCTGCCATGAATTAACTAACCATTTAATGAGACTTAAAGGTATATCATCCCTACACACTTTCAAAACTCAGCTAAAAACTCACTTGTTTATTCAATATTTCCATTCAACTTAACCTTAAGTGTGTTGTATGATTTGTCCATATGTTTTCCATTTTTTTGTTGTCAGTTTTTTGTTTGTTTTTGTTTACCTATTCCACCTCTATGTAAAGCGTCCTTGGGTTTCTTGAAAGGCGCTATATAAATGGAAATTATTATTATTATTATTATTATTATTATTATATATGGGTTTAAAATTATAGCCTACACAGTATTCAAGCGCTTGTCAGCCACCCTCTACTCCATTAATTTCTGGTCACTTTATGACCACAGGACAGCTGCTGACCACATATTATTTCCAATAGTTATGCTGACACTGAAGTATCTGCAGTCCTAGCAGGCACAAGGGAATTGCTAGGTTTTTTACACATGTCTGTGTCAATGTTGAGAATGGTGCACCGCCCAAAAATATCAGTCCTGAAGAGCAGTGCTGTGGTCACAAACTGATGAAGAGCTAGTGGATGACTAACACATACTGTACATCAACATATAGCTTAGAGTCTGTAATTGTACACCACTAAAGTTAGAGATTATAGTGCACAAGGGAAGGCCTGTTCTCTGGGCAAATGTCCATGTCACTGTGTGGCATAAAGAACAACTTAATTTGTTGGCTTGCTCTTTTATTGACATCCCCTGGGCTGTGTCTTGGCCAGGATGTTTAATTTTAAGCACAACCACTCTATAGTATAAGCAAAAGAGAAGAACAGTTTGTGACCTTAAAACACCAAATATCGATGGTTCATAATCAGTTTCATTTCTGTCCATTTCTTTCATACTTTTTTTTTCATGTATCCTCACTTTGCACTGTGTTTTGGCAGCCACACCCACATTGCTCGGATGTTATGACAGCTTTCATCAAATCTTCCGGTCAGACAATCATATGAGTTGGTGGTTAGCTCTGGTTGCTGTTTCCCACACTTCTCACTTTTTTTAAGCCTAAAGATTTGCCAGAACAGGTTTATGTATACATGCACTTCCCCAGGTCATGACCTACATCAATTAAAGGAATAGTTTGGTGAATAATCTTCAGACAACTTACACTACTTCCTCATCAGTTCAAATGTAGTTGACTATTCAAGACACTTTTGGTATCTTAAGTTTTTAGTTTTTTTTTTTTTTTTTTTTGCTGGAGCCATTGTAATGAACAGTTTTGGAAGTTTATATACAGCAGTTAGCATTGTGCAAACAGAGTCTACAGAGTCTATTTAGAATATTATGGTCACCTACCTATTAGTGGGAATAACCACCTTGGCTCGGATGACATTGGTGAGATATCATGGCATGAACTTTGTTAGGGGACAGAATGTATTCATACTCATTCCATCTGCACCACAGTACTTTGTACCATTTTCTGGAGTCATTGTTCCCCTCTGGCATCAATAGCCCACTGTTGCCCAGCGGCAGATTTAACCAACACGCAAACCACGTAATTGCTTGGGGCCCCGGAGATCAGGGGGCCCCCTGCTGGCCAAAAGAGGTTGGCAAAAAAAGACCGTTTTGGTTCTCTGCTGATTTTTCCGACCAAAAACAGTGTTACGCTATATTAGAAAGAGACAGGTTGAGCACTAGGACCCAGCACAAACAGCCACTCAGTCGGAAGCCTATTTCTCTTTAGACCACCCACAAGCTCATCGGCTCTGTTCTTCCTAACGTGTGATTGGCAGTCTCTCCATCAGCGTCTGGACTTTCAAACCATCCATCCATCCATTATCACACCCACTTAATCCTTATAAGGGTCGCGGTTTGCATTTGGCCTGTAGTCCGTGTTCACCTGCCCCCCCCCCCCCTCTGTGTCTCTCTGTGTGCTCATCCATTGGCTCTGGCATTTCTTGCTAATGTGTGATTGGCCATTCCAGTTGTTACTCCATCAAACAAGCTTCTGGACATGCGATTTGGCCAGCAGTCTGTGTTCACCTGCCAATGTGAGTTGTTAACAACTCTCTATGTACTAAAGTTCAATCTCTTATGAACTAAAGTTAGATTATAAAATGAGTACATGCCCACAATACAGTCTAAAGCGCTCAATAACCTCATCTACAGCCCCTAAATTTA
>BRDA01090991.1:167-12391 GCA_036984385.1 Crenuchus spilurus
TTTTCGCATAGTACAGTCTGGATAGTTTGATGGTCAATGAGAACCGAAGTAAGAGTCTGACGGAGTATTGACGGTTTTGACTGAAGATAGTGTTATTCTAGTCAAGAGACTGTCTGACGGTAGTTTGATAGGTCTGACATGATACGCTTTTTTTTGCCATTTCCTTTCGGCAGCCCGGAGTTTTAAGCGTAACCCCCTGAGGGATTCATTTTTTAGCCAGGGCTGTGGCTTGTTACTGCGGATAGTTTGTGATGTCATTGGACAGAATCTGTCCAGACAAGAGCTCAGCGTGGAGCAGAGCGTGTTTGTGGCAGTGTTTACACTGAGAGCGGAGAATGAGCCCAGTGTAGGCATAGTATTGGCGGCCAGCGATGAGTACTGCTCTACACAAAGGTCTTTGAGATTGCGTCGGAAAGTTACCATGGCTGGAGCAGCAGTAGCTTTCCTCTGAATGCTGATGCTGAGCTGAATGAAGAAGTGGTCTGATACATGAAGAGGAGTGACCGTTAGTGAGTCAGCATCACAATAACGTGTGAAAATTAGATCTAAATTTTTCGCCGCTTTATGAGTCGGGGGGCTGGAGACCAGCTCTAGATCGATGGAATGCATGAGAGATTTGAAATCAGTAGAGCCGGGGCAGTCAAGGTGGATATTCATGTCACCTAGAATGAGCATGGGACACTCATGCTTTGGAAGGGAAGACAGTAACATGTCTAGTTCATTAGTAAATTCGCCCAGTTGCCCAGGAGGACGATAAATGACAATAATACCAAGTTTGACTGGTGAGCTAACCAGTGTGGCGTGGTATTCAAAGGAGGTATATGTGGTTGGGGGTAGTAGAGTGCTATATTGTAAGCCGTTAGCAATTAGCAAGCCTGTGCCTCCACCTCGTCCGGATGGGCGAGGGGTGTGGCTGATGGAATAATTATTTGAAAGTGCCGCCAGTGTAGCAGTATTTTCTGGTTTGATCCAAGTTTCTGTCAGAGCCAGTAGTTGCAGAGATAAATGATTTGCATAGGAGGCGATGAAGTCAGCCTTGTTCACAGCTGACTGGAAGTTCCATAAGCCCACGGAAAGTGTAGTAAAAGTGGGAGGAGTCTGCATTACTGGCCTGAGGTTAGCATGGTTTTGGTACCGGTACAGAGTTCTGCGCTTTCTGTAGGACCCAGCGATAACGGGGATGTACTGATAGCACATGGCTCAGGCAGTAGGACTGGCTGCCTTGTTGGTGGCCTTGCTCGGTGGACTCGCACAGGTAGACTCGCAAGTCTTTACCCGATTAGGTCTTCACACGAGGTGGGCTGCACACAACAGCTGACGCTTCGGCGGTTTAGAGTGTTTAAATAGGTGGATTGTCCACAGCTGGTGTGAGTTTGGAGTGGGCGTGCAAGGAACTCCGCTTCCCCAGACCGCCTCTTTTAAAGCTGTGACGAAACTGCCCCAAGTTTCGCTATCACAGATACAGTTTAGAGTGGGCATGGCACGCGCCGCTCAGGCCGAAACTCAACAAACGGTACCAAAACTGCACTAAACATTACATCATTAGGTACACACTACTGAAGTGTGCATCAACCAGCCAAGAGTGTCAGGACTAGAGGACCAACACAAAATGTGCTGAGCTGCTGTCTCTGACTTTACATCTACAAGACCAAGAAGGTAGGTGTGTCTAATAGAGGACAGTGAGTGGACACAGTGTTTAACATCTCCAGCAGCTCTAACACACCACCACCATGTCAGTGTCACCAGCTTATTACAGCAGTAATTGTACACTGTAAAAACTTTTACTGTAAATGAACAGTAAGCTTTGTACTGTTATTTTACAGTTTAATTATTATTATTATTATTATTATTATTATTATTATTATTATTATTATTATAATTATATTGAATTACAGTAATACACTAGAATAACTGTTTTTATTGTAATTTTACTGCATGTACAACCATGTTACTGTTACTGTTATTTTACAGTGCCTTTATTGTAATTTAACAGCATGTTAACATATATCAGGTTGTCCTAATCATCCTGCCAGCTCTGCTTCTTTTTCAGCCACTGTGGAGCACTTTGATACTCCACATGTGCCCACATGTTGGCAATATTACAAAACCCCTTTTAAACTTCCCCAAATAACTACTTACACTTAAACAACAAATAACTACACAATAAACAGTAAACATCACCCAAGTGGAGGGATGTGTGCACTCTTTTCCATTGCATGAACTACTGACTTGCTCATGGGAACTCATTTATTTAAAGCCTTTAATTATGTGTACAGTTAGACTCACAGCAGAACAACAGTTTACTGTTAACCTTGTTAATGATGGACCATGACAGAGTAATGTTGAGGGTTAAAGGTTGAAGAGAAAATACGGTACTGTACTGTAAAATACAGTATACAGTAATACTGAGTATAAAGCTTCGCTATTTACAGTGTTACTGTATTTCATTAAAAACATCTTACTGTTGTAATTTGTGTGTATTTGTACAGTAATTCTGTACAGTGTGGACACTTAAAGTGCACATCTGTGTGTGTGTGTGAGTGTGTGTGCACTTAATGAAGTGAGTGCTATTATGAGATTATAAGAGCAGGTGAGGAGATTTCAGAACCGTGATGAAGTTCAGGTTTGTTGAAATAAAACTCTTTTATAAGCTCTCTTTCTGTTTTTTATAGAATTGTGATATGTGTGCTTCTCTGTGTGTTTGTCATAAGCTCTGCTTTCCAATATAAGGAGAGAACAGCTTGAAAATTGAATCAGCTCAGCGGTCTGTAGCCACATCGCACCATAGCTGAACTCCACAGTGTTATTTAATCCTCACTATTTCCTTTCATGAGGATGAATCACTTATTAAGACCATTTCATTTTCCTCACAGAGAGAGTTGGTGGGTTTATATTGAGTTACACAGTGAAGCCTGTCAAAGCTTCTTCAAATATAATTGAGCGCTGAGCTGTTCTTACTCTCAGTCTGAGCTGAAGAGTGATGATGATCCTCCTTTGTTTAGTGTAGCTGATGAGCCGCGTCAGAGATGACATGATCGTCTTGATTATCTTGTAGGTGTGAGATGTATTAGACCGTCGATTCTTGTAGAAGTGTAAAGACCAGTCCTAGTTTTGCAAGGTAACCAGATGGTTGGGTCGGAGCAAACCCAGTCTAGTGGTACTGAGTGATAGAGATGTCTGGCTGTAGTTGGGCCCAAACATTTCACATGCTGCCTCATATTTGGGCTGAGAGTTCATATGCTATGACCAACCTTAAATGTGACAGCTACAGCTGGGTCCATTTTGGCCCAACATACACTCATCATGACCATAACTGACCTGTAAATGCTTTAACTGGGTCAGAATTCTCTGGGCATCTTTTGAGATGGACGTTCCCCAAAAACATGTCATAATAAATCGCTGATAAGCTGCACACACTGTGTTTTTGGACTCAAAAAGCTAAAAAAAATCAGCACCAACATTAAGCAACACTGCACACATGTGGGCTTGATTCAAGAGTCACCTCAAAGATCTGCCAAAAACATGTTCAGCCAAATCTGTGGAGCACAGTTGAGACCATTGGTTCTGGAGCTCTTTCATCCTTATGCTGCGGCTCCACGTGCACTGACGTAATTTGGTGGGGTGACAGCGGGGACATGTCCCCCTGCACTTTTTCAATAGGCAGTTTTGGTCCCATGTCATTTTTACCATCCAAAACAATGTTACACTATATTAAAAGGAGATAAGTCGGGCACTAGGACCCAGTAAAAATCCAAGCCGCTCATTCTGAATCCTGTTTCCCTTTAGACCGTGCACAAGCTCATTGAATGGCTCTGCCGTTTCTTGCTAATGTGTGATTGGCTGTCTTCGCTGTCACTCCATCAAACACATCTGGACTTGTAAACCACTGTTTTGTGAAAGGCCAACAGTCCGTGTTCACCTGCTACTGTAAGTTGTTAACATGTTGGCCGTTTGTTTTGCCTGTGTTACGTTAGACAGACATATTTTAATATCAGAGGTTTCATATTAAAATTAATTAATATTAACATCTGAATCCGTGACTGTGTGCGTGCGGCAACCAGTCTGCGATAAGCCATCCGTTTACATGCCTCCAAGTGTAACTATTTTCAAAATAATTCAGAATTTCTGTTTATTTTTTCTCAAAAATGAGGTATAATTATGTGTAAATGAGGTCTATTGACCATACAGTCCAGACATAAGTTTAAAATTGGTGGTAATGAGTTGGAGTGAAGTTCACTATAAACACATAATTGGGTGATAATTTTATGCTACATGCTTTTAACAGTTTCTTAATATTTAATAATAATATTTAATAATGTATTAATATTTTATTAATGATTAATATTCATTTTATTCTCCATATTTAAACTTAATATTTATTAGTAGTAACTAGTATATTAATAAAATATGAATCATAATATGTAAGTAATGTATTAATATTTATTAGTAATAATAGTAATTTATTTTTATAATAAAAAAATAAATTATTTTTTTATAATATTTAATTTAGTAATTAAATATTAATAATAGTAATTTAATTTATGTTCAAGCACAATATCAAAATAAATATGTCCTAAATTTGGTCATTACATCAATAAAATTTCTTTTTCTCTGTAGCACTTCATGGATTTCATAAACAAGGCACTACAGTTGTTCATACAAAGCGTAGAGGTAAAAAACAATATATACATTGTTATCTTCATTTTAGATGTCAAAGTATTTGCGGCTCCCAGTGTTTTCTTTTCCATGGAAACCGGGTCCAAATGGCTCTTTGAGTATTAAAGGTTGCCGACCCCTGTTCTGGAGGAACCCATGCCCTGCACACTGGGCACACTGTTTGCCCTCAAACATTTCACATGGTAGGTTGTATTTGGGACAAATTTGACTCTGATCTCAAATGCCATTACTAACTTTAAACCTGACTATTATGATTGGGCTAGTTCACACTCATCCTTGTCATATCTGACCCATAAATGCTTTAATTTACCATATTTAAGCTAGAACTCTACTATCTGCTATTACTGGGTCAGAACCATTTTAATGGCAGGTTAAAGACAAATGTATTATTTATGTCAGGTTGTTGGTCATAATGATGTAGGAGATGTGACAGAATTGGGCTCTGAGGACTGTAGAAGTCAGTGTATTTGTTTTGTTGAGTCATTATAGAGGTTTTGAGGTCGTATCTCTTGTGTAGTGAAAATGACAAACACCTGTCAGGTACAGTCACGTTTATCTGAAACCGGTTCAGTTCAAGTGGAACAGAAAGATATGAAAGATGGTTCGAGCTCAACCCTCCATCACACAAACACACACAGTTGGGAGATCAAAAATCTACTTGTCTGTCGTCATGTCGGGGAGTGTGTGTGTGTGTGTGTGTGTGTGTGTGTGTGTATGTGTGTATAAGTGAGTGTTAGATTGAGATTGTGTAGCTCCAGGGCCCGGTGCTAAAAAAGATGAGCAGGGAGGTGAGCAATAAAATCCTCTCAGATGGATGAGCTGATGGAAGGGAAGAAGGGAAGAGGGATGGAGAGGTGCGTTCCCAAAGGCCTCGGAGGAGACGCAGTGATGATTGGGTTACCAGTGGCACATGCTGACACTGTGGAGCCTGGCAGAGAGAGAGAGAGAGAGATGGTAATCCAGGCAGAGAGAAAAGGGGGTACGTGATAAGAAGGAGGGCTGGAATGAGAGGAGGGCGGCAGAGTCCTGAAATGGAAGTGTAAATAAGATGGATGGAATGAGAGAAGTGTATGGGGTGAGCGAGAGTGTCAGAAAGATAAAAACAGAGCGATGCCAGACACTGTTTCATATTCTGTGCCAATAAGAAGTTGATACCCAGCTGGAAATTGATCTGTGAAAGACTAGCGAGACGGAACAGAAAGACAAGATGCAGAATAAAATACAGTCATACATCAAAACAATTAGAATACAGTCTGTTTAAAAATATTTCATATTTATTACACAGAAACTGACATTTTTCAATGCTCTTCTTGTCTTAATGTTGACTTAAAGCTGATCATAAATCATAAATACAGCATTATATGTGATTGTGAGTAAGTGACCGTGTAAATGACTCAGAGCTACAGCCACATTCCTAATATCAACACTCCTGAACCAGAGACAACATCAGAAGTGTCTTACCTGGACTAAGCAGAACCAGAACTGCTCCAACATCCTCTTTTCTTTACATTTCATTTGTAAATCAGTTCCTAGAGTCTGAGACACACAATCCCAGCTGTCTGAAGTCCAGTGTGCAGTTTCTGCAGCCTGTGATGGTTTGAGCTGCTGCTGTTGGTCCACTGTGTTTAGTCCAAAGTCAGATTTTAGAGCACTTCATGCTTCCATCTGCTGCTTACTAGAGTTGCCCAGCAGCTGCCCACAGTGCCAACTACTACTGACCATCATATTACTGTGACTGAGCTGTAAGCCACACTGATAAACATGAAAACACTAAAAAATTTGACTTTATATGTAATAAATGTCAAATATATGACAGCTGACATACTACAGTATGAAGTCACTGATGTGAGAGGAACAGGGACAAGGACGTTGGTATAAATGATATAATATCTCCTATAGTGTCATGATCCAAACCTTGAGCATTCAGCCTTTAGCTTCCTCATGCTAATCAAGCCTGTAAACAGTGGAGCTTTCAGCTGCATTACAATTTCACTGGCGTGCATTAGTGCAGTCATCTCCGTCGTCATTCTCGCAGTCAACAACAAAGCCCTTTGGCTGCATTGATATGCAAAGAACGCAGTAAAGCTTTCCAGCCACTGAAGGCTTCTGACTCAATCATTAAATCCTAAGTCATCAGGCTAGCTGCTGAATGTTTGTCCAGTTCAGACATGTCTGTCCCCGAGCAGTCGGAGCAGATTGACCCTGATTCCTCAGCTAAAGGAGGCAGCCTGGCCTCTGTTGCTCATACTAATGGAAAGCTTCTGGAAGGCAATGAAACCTGAGGGACCGGCACTGCTGAGCTTCTGAAAATGGAGAACATCTGCGGTGAAGAAGTCCTCTGTGATCAGACGTGTGTTTATGATGAGGTTCAGTGGGTGGAGGGATGGGATAATGGTATGTATGTTTCTGTGATGGAGGAAGGGGTCTGATTTAGAAGACAGTCAGCTTTAAAGGGACATGCGGCTAAAAATAAAAATGATGCACGTCTCTGGAGATACTTTGGAAAGCTAATGAGTCGGAGCGTTTCAATCAAAAGAGGGGAACACTAGTCAATGTGTTTACTACTTCTCATGGTTGTGTTTAAATATTTGCCATGTTTTACCTTCTATTGGCAGTTATTTTTCTATCTTAAAACATACAGAAATCACCTTCAGTACACAGTAAATATGCCAGTGTTAAATCAACACTATTAGAGTTAAATTAACACTGAGGGTGTCAAAATTTATCACTCTCAGTGTTAATTTAACTCTAATAGTGTTGATTTAACACTGGCATATTTACTGTGTAGAAACCACATCTATACAAATTCAGAGATACACTCACTGTCCATTATAGCAGCTACAAGCTGGACCAACAAGGTAGGTGTGTCTAATAGAGGACAGTGAGTGGACGCAGTGTTTAGCATCTCCAGCAGCTCTAACACACCACCACCACATCAGTGTCACTGAGAATGATCTACTTGCTCTGTGGGGTGTCCTGACCATTGAAGAACAATAAACTATACAGAGAAACAGATGTCATTTCTACCCACCAATCACCACCTGTGTATAAAAAAGCCAACTCACCCATGTTACAGACTGGAAGTCAATGATTTCCCTTTTTCCTACCTACCAGTTTTGGCTCCGTCCAGTTGTCCAGGGGTAGGCTCTGCCCCCCCATTAGATCTAGTATTGTTCTTCACACAAAACATCACTGGCGTAACTACAAAGTACACGTGTATGGTCAGTGGAGATACAAGCTCTGTGCACCTAATGAAGTGACCAGTCAGTATGTTTTTGTCCACTCGACTGTGAATTACAAAGAGACCTGGCAAAGCGTAAAAGCTCTGTGGGACAGTTTCAAGCCTTAACCGCTCAGCTCTTAACCAGCCACTAAACCCTTACTCATGTAAATAGGTTATAGAATATCTAAAGGATTTGTGGAGTGGAGGAGGCAAATCCACATAAATAATGCAGCGTGAGCAAGTGCCATGCTGCCTTATATAATAGTGTGTGTCCTGAAAGAAAAAGAGGACAGAGTTAGCATTTTGTTAGCGTTCTGCAGTAAACACAGCATGATTGCTTGTGCTGAACTGGAATCAATATGCAGACAATAGCTCTGCTTTATTGTTCACTGCTGTTGTGATGTGCACTAATGCTCCACATGCTCCTCCAGCACAGACGCTGAGCTCTCCTGGGGGGAGGGGGGGGTGCTTCTGATTAAGAGAGGATGCTGATGTCGGCGCCCGTGTTTATGCCCTGCGTCCGGGACGTCACCAATTAGTCATCTGTAAGCTGCTCCCTAATTACTGCCACTCATGTGTTTATGTTTCTGAAAAAAATGACCCATCCGGGCAGACGAGAGGGAGCGTCGGCTCTCTGAGCTCCGCCTCCACTCCTGTTATCAGTCTGACGGCTAGAAGTTTCAGAGAGGGAAGGTGAGACATGTAACTGTCAGCAAATACGTAGGAGTTCAGGTGGGAATGTGATGCTTTCCAATTCTCGGGTTGCCAAAGACTGAAAATACAGAAAGCAGAGTCTGTGCTTCTGCAGCAGCTTATGTACTAATCACATGATTTTGTTTACCTGCTCAGGGTCAAAATCTTCCACACGGGTCATTATTGCAAATTGGCGTCTGATTTTTGGACTGTAGATGCCCTCTGGAATACCATGTCAGACTGAAAGCACAAAAGACAACACGATACGAGATAATTAGTGTTTATTTATGTCTGTGTGTACATTTACAGTTGACAGTATGAGGATTTGTGGCTAATCGTTTACACACAACTCATAGACTGATCTACTCACTTGACTTTCCATATAAGTCCAGTGAGGTTTATTAACAAGTACACAGTGAAACAAGAGCCCCAACACACACAGCGTAACTCTGAGTGCAGTACTTTACTTATACACATTTATTTATCAGATTCAGTACTAAAATACAGCCAACGGAGGAGTCGTGTGCATGTGATCACCCGCCTAGAGTCAGGGACAATGCAAAGTGAAGGGGAGTGCCACTAATGGGTTGGTTTAATTGGTAACCCCATTGGGAAAGGGAGAAAATTGGCAAAAATTTATATAAAAAAAAAATGTTGGAGGGTGAATACAGTACTAGTACATCTCCAAAAAACAGGTGTAAGATGATTTGACTTGCTGCAGTGGATGTATACGCAGTAAATGTGTATCAGTATTTCTGACTATTGTAAATGTGTAGAAGGAGATAAGATGGCATCAGTTGGCCTTATGTGTGAGATGAGGTGTGGGTCGGTTCAGAACCTGTGAGTTAGAGGATCTGATGGTGTTGGAGGTCCATATGCTATGGTAGGTTCTTCCAGATGACATGATGGAGAAGAGCTTGTGTGAGGGGTGTGTGTGGTGATCCACAGTGCTGGAGGCTTTGCAGATGAAGTGTGTGGTGTAAATGTCTGTGATGGAGGCGAGAGAGACCTCAGTGATCTCAGCTGTCCTCTCTGTTCTTTATGATTTGATTTTTAGATGTGTGTTGCTGCTGTTGTGAGTCACCAGAGGACTGAGAACACAACCCTGGGGGTCCTAGTGTACAGTGTGGTGGTGTTGGAGATGCTACTCTCTATCTGGACTGACTCCTAGTCAAGAATTCCATTGTCCGACTTTTCAATCAGAAATTGAGGGATGATGGTTCTGAATGCTGAACTGAGGTCTTTGTCCATTTTGTCCAAATGGGTGAGGACATCATCTACAGAATCTAGTGAGGAGCATCTTCATATGCTTCATCACAAGCCTGTCAGGGCCAGTAGTTGTTGAGGGAGGACACTGAAGACCTCACACAGAATGTAGCACCATTCTGAGTCTTGGAGCATCTGTTGCAGGTGATGATGGTATAAAGCGCCTCTAGTAACATACAGCAGACTTTGACAGAGCTTTGTGTCATGGTGATTTCACTGCAAATCTGGCAACCCCCTGCCATGCCAAATGGAATGCCCTGGTTCCTGCAATGCCTGCTGCTGAATGACCCCTCACTACAGAGGAGATGCCCAATCACAGGGGCAAACCTGGACCGTGCCACATCGTGTGCATCACTGTTTTCAGGCTGTGCACTTTTGCCTGATGGAGGGTTCTGACGATGCTGTTGTTTTTGCCTGTACCAGCCTGAGATAAGGTATTTATAATGACGTGGCAGGCGGCACTGAGCAAGTTGCCCAGCTCAAAGGCAAATCCTTGTCAGAACATCAGAAGAGACACTGGATTGTACTGCAAAGCACTCAGATACTCTCAATGTCAGGAATGATTCAGAGAAACAGCAACTCCTTTTGTTTGAGCACAGACCAGCTGCGGCGGACATTGTTTGAAATCTGGCGCATCCTCTGGCGTGGATCACACTGCGCCCACGTCTGATTCCTCTCATTGCTCTGGAGTGATAAGAAAGTCATTTATATCAAGCAAGAGAGAGAAGATGAGTCAGTAGAAGGGAAGGTAGATTTCACAGACTGATGCTTGTGTGATGTTGTCAGTGACAGATTGTGCTGGTTTTGAAACTTGAGGCCTGCTTTATGTTGATTCATTAAAATGACAAACAGCACTTGTTGTGAATGGAAAGTCATTAAAATGTACACTGTCACTTAGTGATTGGGTCTTGCTGACATTGCTGTGCTTATATGCCAGCTGTGGTCTGGTGGTTAGGGATCCAGTCTTGTGTTGAGTCCCTGTAAGTGCCCTTAAGCTAGTCATCTAACCCGCAATTGCTGCCTGGACACTATGGATAGGGCCTGTTTAGTGCTTTGAGCACGTTCTCACTTCCCCCAAGTATGTCCAGTAGTGTGTGTTTACGTTTCACTGCACAGATGGCTTAAATGTGGATGTGTACAAGCAAAGCAGATGAACTAAAAGTCAGAGGAGGAGAAGACCACAGACTTGGTGGATCTGGATGGGAATAAAATCACAGAGGAGCTCCTGTAGAAGAAGAACTGACTCCGGAACCTCCATGTACATTTAATCTCATCTGAATATGTCAGACAGGTTTTTGAGTCATGACTCTTTTGTAATCAGACATGTTAATGAAAATTTGTTTAGAAATATTTGAAAGCTGGTCCGCTCACTTTAACTCTGTATACATTTTTCTTTGCATATATCCCATGAGACTTTGCAGCTAGGCTGCTAATAGAATGTGAGAGGTCAGTCAGGGATGATTAATCGCCACAGGGCTGTTGAGGGGTAGATGCTATCCAGAGTTGATTAAACTGGCTAGAACTTAACCCTCTAATTGCATCCTCCTCTCGCTGGCGGCTCAGCTGCCCGCGGTGATCTGAATGCAGAAGAGGAGTGTGTGCCTCTGCAAAACAAGAGGCTATTTTTCACAGCTCTGCTGAGCTCGGAGAGAAGAACAATGATGTTGTTTATCTGCAATTAAAACAGATACGAGGAGCTCCAGAGAGCCAGACACACTTCTGTAGAATTATTATAGAATAGAGAGCCAACGTTCTGTCTTTGATCTTTCAGACCTCAAAGGGGAGGAGGTAACACACACACACACACACACACACACACACACACACACACACACACACAGTGTGATTCATACAAGCACACACTCCTGATAAGCTATCATTATGGCAGGCTAGAGTAATCACAGCATTCAGTAATTAATCAGTATAGTAAGTGGGTATACTTACTTATTATAAGTGTCTGTGTGTGTGTGTGATTGAGGTTTACCAATCAAGAACAACAACCCCCACCCCCCATCAGTGGTCAAACTGGTCACAGGAGGGTCCATATACATTTAACCAACCATTACAGGATGTAAAGATAATTTGAAAAACAATAAATAGATACAATGAACATTAGCATTGCATTAGCAAATACAGAATGTATACTAGTATTAGCCAACATATAATATAATATAATATAATATAATATAATATAATATAATATAATATAATATAATATACTACAAACCAGATTCCAAAAAAGTTGGGACACAACAAATTGTGAATCTAAAATTTTATTCAGAATAGAACACAAATCACAGATCAAGTTTAAACTGAGAGAATGTATCATTTTAAGGGGAAAATATGTTGTTTCAAAATTTCATGG
>BRDA01090994.1:0-10210 GCA_036984385.1 Crenuchus spilurus
CACACACACACACACACACACACACACACGTGTATTCACTCAGACTTGCAGTGCACTGTGCAAACACTCTAAAGCAGAGTGTGAAAGACATCAGGCATAAGCACTGCTGCTGAGTGACACAGAGAGGAGTGTACTTACCATCAGCTAACAACAAAGCTGTAGCACAGAGAAAGAGAGAATGAAACAGAAAGAAAGAAAGAGAGAGACACAGATAGAGAGAGAGACAGAAAGACAGAGAAACAGGGACAATGAAAGAGAGAGAGAATGGGATGGGGATGTTGGGATGAAACAAAATGAATGAAATGTCAGTCAGATAAACAGCGTAGGAGCGTCTGAGGTGAAAGGCTTGCTGGTTTCTGAGATGAGGATGAGGGTCCAGGTCCTTTAGACAACAGATCTGATTTACGATACACAATTCTCATCATTTCTTTAAAAACACCTAAAGTGCTTCCAAATCATCCCGGAAGTAACGTCATCATCCACACATTTTTATCCTCCAGCAGTTTTATACACATCAATGTCACCACCAACAAATATCTCTACAAGATCATTGGGGCCTCTCTCCCATCTCTCACGGACATTTACAACAGGCGCAGTACTGGAGAGCTTCACATTCCATCACATGTTCTCTTCACCTGCTGCCTTCTGATAGAAGATACCACAGCATTCATACCCTCACTACTAGACTGTCAGATTCATCCCACAGGCTGTCAGACTCCGTAACACACACAGTCTTACTCTCAAAGACTACATATCACCGCTAATAAAGTGCATTCCAGCAAGTAGGGCATCCACAATCATCTGTTAAAATCTCTGTAAAGTAGGTGTTTTTCAAACGGTGCTAACAGTTTTTAGGAAGTGAAGTGGGACAGAGAGTTTTATTACTGCTTGAATAATGTATCAGAACCACAAGTAAGCAGTGGAGGATACTGAATTGTGTTGAGCATATTGTTTTTTTTGTTTGTTTTTTTAATTTATTTCTAGGTTTTTGCCCATTTTTATCCCCTTCCCAATGTAGTGGTAGCCAATTATCCCATCCCCTCCATATGACTCTAGGAGGGTGCAGGCAAGCACAAGCCTCCTCCGTTGCGTGTGATGCAGCCACCACCTCTTTTCGAACCACCGCTGATACACCATCAATGGAGAGCCTAACGTGCTCGGAGGAAGGCACCCAGGGTCCCCAGCTCCGATTGGACCAATCAGTAGACGCCTGAGCCAGCAGACATTACAATGTGAAAGTGATAGGGAGAGAGAGAGAGCGCCATCTACCCGCCTAGAGAGAGCACTGCCGATCCTCGGGTCATAGTGGTAGCGTCTGAAAGCTCTTAACTTCTAATGGAGAGTTTGGAAGATTTTAGTTGGTCTACTTATCTCACGTTGACTCAAACTAAAGTACATTTTGGCATTTTCAAACAATGTAAAAATATGATCAGTTACTATGCACAAAACAGATTCCATGTACTCAATAATCTAAACAGAAAACAAATGTATAATAACAGTTGTTCTATGAAAACCATGAATTGCCCTTTTAACGCAGTTTTTGGTTTTCTACATACTTTGAATATGGCAGATGTCAGACATAGTATGAATATTTAATAATGACTGGACCAATAGAAAGTCTCCCAAATTCCTTGGACAATATCCTATAAAATAACTGAGAATCTTATTTGTTACTAATTTGGAGATACAAGGTTTTCACATGACATTGACCATATGGTGCAGACGGGGCAGACAGAATATTCATTTTTTTCCACACAAGTATATCATATGAAGAAAAATGGATGACCTGGATCACTTTTACACAAAACATCTCCCTCTGGTGGCCTCTCAGAGAACAGCAGTGTTGAGAGCAGTCAGAGTTTCAGTGTTAGTGTTCACACACACAGGTGCTAACTCCTGCAAATGAGGCAGATGATTCAACAAGAGAGACAAAACTGCTGGGGCACTGTGTGTGTGTGTGTGTGTGTGTGTGTCAGGATGTATTATATTGTGTGTTATTAGCAGAAAGGCAGCCTCTGGCAGTACCATCACTAGAGTATCAGTGTTACAGTCAATCACTGTCTAAAGCACGTATTCTTCTCAAATACAAACACGCGTACACACACGTACACACACAAGCACACATACACACACAGTGAATTTGCCTGTGTGAGGTGATAATAAATGCAGTGCATCAACACCTACAGTGATGGAGTTATTTTTACCTCCTCACCCACACACACACTCCTCTCACTCCTCACCCGCTCTCAGCCTGGTAATCAGCAGTGTAATTTTCTATTGCTGAAGATGAAAGAGAGGCTGAGCAAACCTCTTACTGAAGTGTGTGTTTGTGTGTGTGTGCATCTGTGTGAGAGAAGAAGGCATGTAGGTGTATATGCATGAGTGTGGGTTTTTGCCAATGGGTGACTATCCAACATGGTCCTTAAGATTTAATTGTGCACCTAAAAGTTCAACTACAAGTATCTTCCCATGAGATAAAGGAGCTTATTTATATGACAAATGCCAACAGTCATAGCATAGACAAAGGACAGGTAAGTAAAAAGATAACTCTGCTGTGTGTTTCTTTGGGTGTTTAGCATCTCAAAAATAGTCATTTTACAGAAGCAAAAACATTATTTTCAATGTAAGTAAAGGCCAATATCCATCCATCCATTATCCCACCTGCTTAATCTTTATCAGGGTCGCGGTTAGTCATCTACCCCCTCTCTCTGGGTGCAGGGCAGGGCATTATACCATCCCAATGAAGCCCAGGACAGGGCGTAAAGGCCAATATATTTTATTTAAAGCAATTTTTGAGTACTTCTATCAGTTCAACCATCATGAAATTTTAAGACAAGGTAAAGGACATATGTTGAGCTGACAATGTGCAAACAAAGATACTTGACATGGACATTAATAATGTGTCTCCAAAAATTACAATATTGGGAAAAAGTTCATTTGTGATCATAAATTACTTCAGAAAGGTAAACTGTCATATTTTATATTCATTACACATAATGTGACATGTTCCAAGCCAGTTTTATTTTTTCTTGAACTAAAAATAAAATATTCTAATTAGAAATTCTGGATTTTTTATGTTCATGAGCTATACAGTAAGTAAAGCTGATCAACAGTAAAACAAAAAGGATTTCACTTTATCACTTTGCTTGTAATGAATATAAAATGACAGTTTTTTTTTTATTAAATTTTTTGAAGTGGCACTGTATGCTCCAATTAGCAGCTTTAAAAGAGGTTTAGTACAGAACCCCAGTTATATCCAGACCACTATGTGTCTATCCAATGGCAATTTCATCACAAAACTACTTTTTGTGCACTTAATTTTACTTCAATTTTACTTCAAGATGTGTCTTCAGTCATATTCAGTGGATGTCAGAAAGGGTGGATGCAGGCTTCGACAAAACTTCTTTATTAAACAAAACAAAGACTCTTGGCTATAAAACAAAACTGTGGCTGTGAAATCAAAAACTATAAACACACATGGTGACATAACAACAATACAGACAGACAACACAATGACCAATGAGGACTGTGACACATGAGGAAACATTTAAACAAACATAATTAGACATGAGATGGGAAACCAGGCCTGTGGGATGACAAGACTCAGGTGAGCACAATGATCAGACATGATGGAGCAAGACAAGGGTGGAGACATGACATAGCATGTGTGCAAGACAGAAACAGGACTAAGATGGGAGGTTTCACAGTGGATCTGTACACAAGAAACTTTTAAATCTTCTCTGGATTTAAAAAGATCATAAATAAAGTACAATGACCCAGAATGGCATTTGGGCACTTTAACCATTTAACGATGTCTGTACTATTTCAGAAAAGGATTTTTTTTCAGATAAGACACTTTCAGCACAGTGTCATTCATGGCACATTTTTGGGTTTCTGGAGAAGAATTCTATCCTGACTGCACTGAGGTGACTGTAAAGCACAGAGTAGGAAACTTCAAAGTTTTTGTCACAGCGTTGTCAGTCAGCTTGTGTTCAGTGATCATGAACTCTAAAAATTGTAAAAGCATTCTGGATGCAAACCTGCAGAAGTCTGTGAAAAAAACAATTCTCAAACAGTAATCACTGAGTCTTCTTCTGAAACAACCCAAATAATTGCAGCCTTTGACTTGTTAAATATTAAAGCCATTATGTCAAATGCCTTTATCTGAAAGTTACAGTTGATTAATAAATTAGATTATCTATAATTACAATAATATGTAACACAGTACTATTGTGCTTGTTTGTTAAGTAATATATTTAGACCCTAATCAGTTGAGTTTACTTATATATTCAATAATACCTCTGTCACACACCGTAAAAAAAAGTCTCACCAACTAAAAAAATCTTAGTGACCCGTTGAACCTATTTTTTTTAAGTTGGTCTAATTTAAGTTCTGCAAGATGCATATTTCAAGGTCTGCTGACAATCCTAGAATTTACGTCCAATTAAAGAAAATAAGTTGAGTCAATCAAATGTTATATATGTGATTAACTCAACTTATTTTTTTTAATTGGACGTCAATTCTAGGATTGTCAGCAGAACTTGAAATATGCATCTTGCAGAACTTAAATTAGACCAACTTAAAAAAAAATAGGTTCAACGGGTCACTAAGATTTTTTTAGTTGGTGAGACTTTTTTTTTTTTTACAATGTGTGACCATGTAGTTCATTAAAATAAAATTACTTTTAGTAACATAACATTTTGCTGCTAAAAAGATGAAATTAAAGATTTCTCTGTACAACAACTCAACATTTGTTTTTGTTTATTATAGTTTAATGTCATATCAGCAGGTTAGCATGTTCACCTCTCAGCGCTGAGGTCTTGGGTTCAACTCCCCATCTGGGTGGAGTTTCCATGTTCTCCCCGTGTCTGCATGGGTTTCCTCCGGGGTCTCTGGTTTCCTAACCTCTTAGTCCTCTGGGACTAACCACGACCCTGATCAGGATTAAGTGGTTGGACGGATGCATGGATGGTCATATCAGCAACTAAGGCTTTATTCATGGCTACATCCAAGTTAATTTGATTACTCAATCACACTAACCTCCATATTCTGGGCTGTGGGAGGAGACCCTGGAGTAAACCCACAGAGACAGAGGAGAACAGACACTCCACCCAGATGATCTCAAAACTTAGACCCCAGTGCAGAGAGAAGAACATGCTAAGCACCAATCCTACTCATTTGACAGAAGTCTATGTATGAATGTGACAAAGAGAGTTTCATGATCTGGTACAGAAGTGATTAATGGACAAATGAAAAATTGAATACTAAGAGTAAAATATATACTTCATTTAGTATGTCGATGACATCAGACTCAAATTTATCCCAGAATATCTCTCTCTCTCACTCTCTCTCTCTCTCACTCTCTCTCTCTCCTTATTTCTCTCTTGATTTCCCTCTATCTTCTTCAATTTCCCTGTCTGTCTATCTGTCTGTCTGTCTGTCCTAGAAGCTTCAAATCCAGCAGTTTAATTTAAATCTTATAGCACACAGCCGGCTGACAGACAGCACCATGGCAACAGTTACTGGACAACCAGCCCCCTACAATCCATATCAGCTAACAGTGTGTGTGTGTGTGTGTGTGTGTGTGTGTGTGTGTGTGTGTGTGTGTGTGTGTGTGTGTGTGTGTGTGTGTGTGGGCAAAGGTGCTTGCACCCGTATCTGGTTTGAAGTAAGTTTTCTTGTCACTGGCCACTGACACACACACACACACACACACACACACACACACACACACTGCATTGTGATTGGATGATTTGCTCCTGCTGATTGCTGTTCTGCTCCACACTCCAAGCCAATCAACACACACATATTACATGAACATCTGTGGTTCATGATTAAACACTGATTATATCTGCAAAATCAGATATCAAATATCATTAAAATCTACATTACACGCAGTTCACTCTGACACACACTGACTCTCATATTACGTTTAAACAAAGAAAAATGCTGAACAGGTCACAGCCTCCACTCATTAAAGAAACAGCATTCTTCACATCAGCATATATAGTACAGTGCCCTGCCAAATTCTCAGGAAATTTTCCATAATCTCACAGAGATAGTGTCTTATAAAATATATTAACACTATATGATCACATCTACATGAAGAGTTCATTTGCAAAGACAGACATCCACCAAAATGATAGCTTTACAGGAGATAAACACACTTTGCTTTTAATGGAAGTCAATAGAACCAGACGTTTTTCTAAGTCATTTTGGGACTTTCTTTTGGGCCAGTCAGCAGAAAATTTACATGCATATAAAGAGCAACAGGCATTTTCATATTAGGCAAGAAACTGAAAAATCCATGTCCTGTTTGCTTTTTTTACGCCAACAATCCTGAACAATACTAATGAAGATGGTGAAAAAATATGTAATTAAATATCAGGCGCTATGAAAAAGACTGATGTTACAACATGTGATGAAAATGTTGACCACCGGCTTCCAAGCACACTTCAACCCAACATTATTTAAAGGTAATCTACTAATAACCCCATAGCTTTCAAACTGTTTTAGAAATTCCTGTTGAGTCTTCTGGTTCAAGTTTGTTATCCAGTACATTCACGCCATGAACACTCATCCTGAAGTTTATGATTTAACGATGTGTGTGTGACGATGTGTGGCTATGTGCGTGTGAGTGTGTGTGTGTGTGTGTGTGTGTGTGTATTAGACTCGTGTGGTAGATGAAAAATGCAGGCTAAAGAGCTAACTGCACACCTACCCTAACTATCCTGGGCTGAGATAGAAAGTCTTTAAAAACCTTATTGTGTGGTTAGTCTTTAAAAAGATGAATAAGCGCTTAAATGGGTAACATCAGAGCACACAGGCACTTGACGACAGAAATAGAGCGGATGGGCTACTGCCGGTGCAGACGTTTATATAGTAGTAGTTTAGTAATGAAACTGTGTGGTTGATTTGTTGGCATTTTAATAATCCAACTGCTTATATTTCAAAGTGGGTGGGTGGGGGGGGGTCTTTGCTGCATCTCCTTTGTACTAATAGTCAATGAATCCGGGATTCATTATTAAAGAATCATACTTTGTGATTTCTGGATTTTTTCTTTTAGATTATGTCTCTCACAGTGGACATGCACCTAAGATGAACATTTCAGACCCCTCCATGATTTCTAAGTGGGAGAACTTGCAAATTCACAGGATGTTCAAATACTTATTTCCCTCACTGAACTTACGACTTAAATCCAGAATTTTCACAGTATTTCAAGCAGATTGGCCTATTTCACTAGAAATAACGTTTTGACAATGACAATTAGAAAAGACAATTTTCTTGGCCATAAATTTGACCTAAAATTACATCCTAATTACAACCTCCTGTGAAAAATATTCATATGTCTAGTCTCACTGACTGATTAGATTCATAAAAGCCATGTATGTACATTTCCCTGACCATTTTCACAAAAATGTACAATAGAAATGTAACTGTAGGTAAGCGAGTAACTATTTAAGCTTCTTTATTTTGGGTGTTATTTTTGAAGGGAGCATATAATTTGCATTTTTTTCTTTTGAAGACAGTTGTATACTGCTTTATGGCTTAGAAAACTATAGCTTTATATAGTTTAATTGTATAAACAATATTCACAGCTGGTTTAGGCAGATAAATACTGTTAGTCTGCTAATTCTGAGTGTAGAAACTAAACATTCAGTCTATACTGCGTTTAAATAGATGAGGAGATATGTTATTATTATTATTTTGATGAAAAGTTGTTTTTGTCTGTACAGTCTTGTTTTGCATTTTGAAATTGAAAAAAAAGAAAAGTGCACATACAGATACAGAATGTAAATTGAATGTCAGTGTAATTTATTACTCAAATAAGAAAAATAATTATTCATTTCTGTAATTACATTTAGAGAGAAGAGAGAAATGACAACTCTAGAATTCTACCAGTTAAGGAGATATTAAAGCTGTACCGAGAGAGTTTTCTCCTAATATGACATACCCAGGCAACGTGAGTCTGTTATACTGAACATTATTTTCCTTTGACTTAAGCCTAGGCTACAGGGACTGTTTGAGATCATTATTTTTCTTTGCTTTTGTTTGTTTGTTTTCTCTTTTCGCTGTCAGCGATTTTTATTATTTTTGTTGCATCCTGGGAATAAACCTTCATATTTTGAAGCTCTACTGCAATTGCACATTTATGGCCTCTGTCAGCTCCTTTAGTTGAACTCATCTGTGTGGTATCCGTGTTTTAGGGACTTAGAGCTATTACGCACAGTCTACCTTCTTTTTTAACTACTGCTGGATAAAACTGAATAAAACAAAACAGAGACCAACGGTCCAGTTACTACCACTAAATGTCCACTTTGCAGAGTTGTTACACTCAGTACTTTTTGACAACAACCATTTTAAACAAATCCAAAATAGCTTTACAACCCTATTCAAGCCAGATTAGCTGCATCTAGATCACAATTAAGCTTCCACAGACTACTCAGTGTGGTTTAGGACACAGTATGACTTACTGTGAGCTTTAAAAATAAACATACTTGTGTAGCTTAGTGCTGTATTCACCATCCTAGACAAATGTCTCTCTCTCACACACACATGAAGTAGAAAGTGATATTGTAGAAAACATTTTAGTGATGATGACTGTTTAGAATATGGATAAATCTGATCCTAGATCAGTCTAGTTTCTGTGATAAGCAGTTATATACCACACAATTTAGTCTGTGAGAGCATAATTAAGATCTGGATGTGGTTTGAGTGGATAAATGAACATTTAACATCACTCTTACAGGTTTATGTTTTGTTTTAGAGCGTGCAGGAGTGGTTCAGCCAGCAGACTTTGTTTTTGCACCCGTTTTCGCTGCATGCCGTCGCTGTAGTGTGACATGTTTTAGTTTCTTTTGAGTATTATCAACGAGAAACAACAAGAAAGAAATCCAGAGAAACAACGAGAAATAAAGCCAGAAAAACAAGAAGAAACAAAGCCAGGATGTACAATGAACAGGTGGGGGGGTGCTTTGTTTTTTTGTTTTTGTTTTCGCAAAATTAGGGTGAGTCATGTAGGCAAACGTGATGAAAACCGGGTAAACTAACAATAACTGGAACAAGATTTCCCCCCAAGAAGTTGACAATAACCAGATTGTACAACCAGGGCAAACAATAACTGAGCTTCCTCTGTATTTTATACTCATTACACATAAAGTGACATTTTTTGGTTTAATGTTGATACTGTTTGAAGAGTAATTTACTCAAACTCAAAATGAAGTATTTGAGATTCTGGATTGAACAGAAGCCAAATTGATCAACAGTAGAACAAAAAAGGCTTGAATTGTCATTTTATGTGTAACTAATATAAAATATGATATTTCAGCCTTTGGATTAAAATATGAACAATGATGTTTTCCACAATATTCCAATTTTGTGTTGTGAAGCTGTAGTTCACAGACTGGTAGACAGAGGTTCATTTTGTGTGGTTTAATATGTGTTGTAATCTTCAGCCACAGGACTCTTCCACTCCAACATAAACAAGTACCTTAAGGGTGCACCGAACCCATAATATAAATCCCTGTAACATGATATGTGTAATATCGCCAGGATCTTGTCAACACAAATAGAAAGTGGGAAGTGAAATATTGTCTAATTATAATTTATAGTCAAATTTAATTTAAGATATTCAGCCAAGGCCAGTACTGTGGTCAGAAATTGGCCATTACTGAAGGAACACAACTCACACATTAACAGATGAGTCTCTATCTGTACAATAGCAATAAGGAGCCACAAAGTGGAAAGTGATTATAATACAAAACATATACAACAGTCTATATTTGTTAGTATCATTAAGCACTGTTCTGTATTTCTCACCCCTGTAGTGTGACTAGCTGGCCCTAAATGGTTCCTCCAGTGTGGGAGAAATGGCTCGAGCTTTGTGGAATTGTCTCAGTTTAAACCTGTTCCTCCCTCTGGAGGAGGTGGTGGTGGTGGTGGGGGTTATCAGTGTCTAATTCCGAAGTCTCTTGACATATTAAAGTAATCCCCCATCCCACCACCTCCTGCTTCCTGCCACTAATTGTGTCATTAGTATTCAGACAGAAGGCTGTGCACTTTCACAGTAAGTCCAGGATGAACTCTTAGCACACACACAGAGGACAGATTATGAAGGATTTATATTTCTGAAAGAAAGAAAAAAGAAAATCAGAAGACAAAAAGAAGAGAGAAAGAATGGTCCTCATTCTGTAACTAATGACACAAATTA
>BRDA01090996.1:0-10905 GCA_036984385.1 Crenuchus spilurus
CACCTGCAGAACCACTCCTTTATAGGGGTTGTCTTGCTAATTGCCTCTCCTTTCTACCTGTTGTCTGTTCCATTTGCACAACAACAGGTAAAATTGATTCACAATCAGTGTTGCTTCCTATCTGGACAGGTTTGTTTCACAGAAATGTGGTTGACTTGGAGTTACATTGTGTTGTTTGTGTTCCCTTTATTTTTTTGAGCAGTGTATATGTAGCACAGACACAGTTTGAAAATAATGGAAATTGATGATAATAGAAAGCATATAGTAGAGCTAAGCAGAAAAGCATCTGAACAGCAGGAAGTAGATATGACCAAAAGAGAAGAGGCACCAATACTGAGCCTTGTGGGACAGCATGCAATACCTGAGCGCCCCTCCAAGTAGAACTCCATGTGGAGGTTGGTGGATCATTGTGTAATCAAAATGATTCAGTGCTAGCTCCTCTGGATGCTTGGAGGGTCTAAGTCCCAGACGTCAGGGTAGTTTCTGGTGTATGTGCAGGTGTGAAGCCAGGCTAGTTTGTGTCATTGAGCTGGTTCTGGGTAAGAAAGAGAGTAGGGGTGTTGGCAGAATGACAGGGAGTTAAACCTCTCGTCTTCAGCTGTACTTTGTGCAGTGTTTGACATCAGATGTCCACTTTGCTGCCAGTGTAAAAGCAACACATGTTTTTTCAGAGCCAGTAACGAACTTCTAAAGATTTAAGAGGAAACACTGTTTGACTGTATGCTCACACTCTCAGTGGGGGCCATTCTGTCTACCAGCTTCTTCACACCTCTTAGCCTTTGTTAAGAGAGTCTATGGATTTATATATCAGTAAAACACAGCTCTCCTTCTGAAACCCTCACTCCTCCCTCAGTGTTCCTGCCCCTAAACTGATCCACCACAGTCCTCTTCTGCACTGCAACCTTCAACCTTACACTGTCTCACTGACTAATGTTGTGCTTCTCTCTCCTTTTTCTCTTCTTTTCCTGTACACTTGTATGTTTTTCCTTTTGTCCTTTGCTGTTAATTTACTTTCTCGCACATGTTTTATTATTTTCCTCCCTGCCCTCTCCCCTTCCTTTCCATTTCCTCACCCCCTTGCTTGGCCTTGTATGTCTATGCTATAGTCTCTCTTCATGTTCCCGTTTTCTCCTTCGTCTTCTTCCCTCTCCTCACTTCCCCCAACCCTGGACACCATTTCTGAACTTGACATTCTGTCCGATATCTCTGAGGACGACCCCGATATTCCATTTGATCCCTCTGATTCCACAGCATGGGCAGCCGACATCCTCGGCATCCTCGTAAACTCTGACAATCCCGACTGCACCGTTTTAGCAAGCGAAAGTGCACCTGGGCCAACCTCTGCTCCAGCAGAGGGTGCAGTTCCTGACCCGACTGAGCTCAAGCCCATCTCAGGCTCCTCTAAAGCTCTCCACAGGTTAGGTTCTGCCCTCCTGGCCCTGATTAAGGGTGTTCGGATGCCCACCCTTCTGGACGAAGACGGTTACCTCAGTCTGCCGTGCCTGCCAGAGGAGTGTGCTACCCTGCTTCCCGAGCGAGTGCAACATTTCCTGCCCCTCTCCTCGCCCTCATTACTGCCATCATTCCTCCTCATCTTTGCCGTCTTCCTCTCCACCTGCCAGTCGGTGGTGCTCTCGCTGGCCCTGGCCCTGCCACTGGCCATTTCACTGTGCTATCTAGAGCCCAAAACACACACTCTCTTCTGGCCTTCCGAGGTCGCCACAAAAACAACCCCTCAAGAGGAGAGTCTTTGTGACCCCGCTGCCTAAAACTACCCTGTATCGCTTACCTCCCCACCACTATACCTGCCTGCAGCGCTTAATTTGTGCCGGAGCTTCGTTCCCATTGTAAACTGGCTGTGATCCCAAATTTTTATTTCCTATTGGCTGGTAAAGATGCTGTGGTCAAATCGAAATTGAATAAAGAAATTAATTCACGAAGATGACATCCCAGGACATCTGAATTCACAGAATTAATTTTAGTTTTAAAAAGAAGCTAGAAATATCCAAATGCTTTTTGAAGCTAATAAAACGAGCACAATTTGAGTAGTTTAAACCACTTGTTCAGCATGGGTTTAAACTAGGACCAATACCCTGTTTTCAGGACTCTGATTTAATAATCAGGATTATAAGAGAGATATGGGACTGCTATTCATTCACCATAAATGTGATATTTGTAGTAGATGCAGCTTTTACTTACAGCTTAAATTATATAAACAGTTTAATATTCGAATTTTATATAAAAAAGCTTTAGACGGCTGTATACACACTGAAAAGCACATCTGACTGTGGACCACATTTCTACCAGTCAGCTCCGACTTTTCTGTCCTGATATAAGATATGCAGAACAGCATAGAAGTGGAGGTTAGACCTTGATTATAATAATCAGAAAAATTATCGCTAATAATGGCTTCATCGCTAATAATCAGTCATCTCTTAATTAAAACCACTTCGGACATGGATCTGTTCTAAGCATTTCCATCAGGCACATATTAGATATTAATCAAACTAATAATAAATGTTAATAAGCTGATGAGTAAATCCTGCTGAGCAGCAGTACTCTGAGGTTCTCTGAGCTCCGGCACATTTACAGATGAAGCACTGCATGCATGTGTGTGTGCACTCTCCTCCCTCACTGCTGTCCCTGCTATGCACTATTGCTCTTTTATTCCTTCTCTCGCTCTGCCTGGTTTTCTGTGTAGAGTCCTCTCTCTCGCCTGGGGTCAGGATCTGTTAGAAAAATCAGTTTTCCCAGCTTTACTGAGGGAGTCTATTTATAGTTCCAACTGAAGACCCTCCTCCTCCTATATAGCTGTATTGGCAGTGTTGGCAACCGTATAAGCTAAAGCTCTCTCAACCGTGTCCACCCAGTCTTACTCCTCATCTTCTGATTAGTGTGAAAGATCATCTGTTAACATTGGATGATAATCCCTCTGGTTTGTAATTGTGCGCTGCACTTGTGCTTTGTTGTTGTAAATCTTTCTTTAATTTGGGAAATTCCAAGGCACCGCCTGTGTTCTGTTCTGGTGGACCAGCGTAGAGCATACGTCTTCAAGTACTAGGTCACATCAGGGTCTTGACGAGAAAAGTCAAACGGCAGCATCCAAACACCAACCAGCACGCAAACTACACCACCCTCCCACCCCCACCGCCCTTTGCACTCTGATTAGCCAATCCCTGAGCTCAGGGCGTCTTGCGAATTCTTATTGGACAATCAGGCCTTCCCATTATCCATTTCACCTTTTCTTTTCCCCTCTCGATGATTCGTCCGTCATTCCACCAATCAGAGTCCACAGGTGAAGGAAGTAGGGGAGCCTGGCGAGAGCATGGCCGCCGTCACAGCCGAGCTGCCGTCTGAGGTCTGCTAACCTTCCCAGCCTGCACCTCTTGGCAACAAAAGTGTCTCAATGACTTGTAGGCCTTTGAACCTAATTGTTGCTTTTTTCCTCCAATCGTGCTAACAGAGCGGAAACAACGGTGCCTGTGATTCATCTGAAACAAAGGTTCATTAACTCAGTGTTGGATGGTTTTGATTTTGATTTGTTGGGTGAAAATCAGCCCTCCTTGCTGTTCTGATCGTTCTGGATTTTGATTTGATTTTCCTGTTGCGCTGTTGGTTTGATTGGCTGTTTATTTCTTTGTTTTTATTTTTAAGTAGTATTCTTAAGTAGAATTGCTGGTGTTTGTGTTGTGCTTCACTGTGATGTGTTTGCAGTTGGAGGAACTTGTCCAAACCTTCACTCATTAGATAATAAAATGTTAATAACAGTATTAGCATCAGACTCACCGGATTTAACTCATTTTTTTCTGTGGTTCAGCACAATTTGTTTTACGTCTTTATACTAATGTGTTTATTTGCTTATTTTGGTTTTCATGAACATGCATATAACTCATTAGCACAAGTGCAAAAAGTATACATTTATTAATATCATCTTTTTTGGCACCATCACCCAGCCTTAGATAGACCTTAATTAAGATAGAACTTGTTTTCTGATGTTTTAATGTAATAACACATGCTTACATAATTTTATTTATTTCTGTGCAACGCTAAAGGGACTTTATGTAGATCAGAGTTGTGCCACAAGAGGGTGCCCTTCAGCAGGGCAGAACCTGAGGGGTTAGTTCTAGTTGTTTGGGACTCAAACATCAGCACTTATTGTACCTGAAGATGGTTTATTTGAAGCAGAATCTTTCATTAGCGGCTCAGAATAGTCCGAAATGAATTCATTGAGTAGAAATATTTCAGCTTCATCTGACTCCTCCCTTTTGGGTGGAGCTTAAAGTAGAGATGCTGGACTTGCCATTAAGAGTAAGTTATGTAATCTTGGTTCACTGACCCTGTAGGGCATCTATATGTAACCTGTAGACAAAATGTGCTTGTACCCAGCTGGGCCGCCTATACCTCTACAGGGGTGTGACTGGGTACATGTTGGGTTAGGTTGATTGGTGCCAGTTAGAGTCACATGTGTTATATTTATTACCTGTTGCAATAAGTCTGTACAACACTACAGAACCCTCCATAGATTAGCACACCATTCTATAGCTGTGTATGAAGATTTGGACAGGTGCTCCATTGCATTATGGGTTGGATTTTTCACTCCTGGTTTGCTGTTTTTCTTTCTTTGCATTGCCAATGTTTTTTTGTTGTTGTTTTTGATTCCGCAGAGCAAGCTGAGAGTGCAGGGAGAAAATATTTATGTGAGACATAGCAATCTAATGCTCGAGGTTCGTATCACTTCCCCTGATGAGGGGAAGTCCAACAAAACCAAAAGAAATATGTTTTTAAAGGAGCGCAGCAGACTGAATTAGGCTGTGTCCCCTCGCTCTCTCTGGCTGCCCTTCACTCTCATTCTCTCCAGGCTTTGGTTTGTTCTGCATGCTGCAGGGGGTGCATGTTTGGATGATTATGTGGACTGTTCTGTTTGTGCTGTAATTGATTTTGTTCTACAACTAATATTGTTTCTTTTAACTGAACAGGGTTGTTTCTCTGCTTTGGTTTCTGTGTGTTCTGATCATGGGTTGGGTTTGAGAACTAAACGTTACTGACCTGCAACTGCTCAGATTGATGCCCACACACACACACACACACACAAGAGAGCTGAGACTACAGGCACAATGATTACAAACAACAAAAGCAGAGATACATGTTGGTTTGAAAGTGCACAGAGCCTTGTTTACACCTTAACACGTGTCTCAGGTGACCGCGTCACATAAGACTGCACATACACATGTGCATCCCTAGTGTCTCTGTCCTCAGAATGTTGTTTGAGACACACTGTACTCTGTACACACAAGTGTCCAGTACAGAGTACATGTTATTGCCAGGGGTGAACAGGAACTGAAGGCTTTAATGGACCAAAATGGAACTAAACTCACTTTAGATCTCACAGATCTTTCTAAAACACGGTCCTGTAAGACAGAGATTCCCAACTCAGCTGATGATGGGGTGGGGGTGCTATCAGGACATTTTTGATCATTAAAGTTTTAACTTAAAAAGTTAATTTGAAGCTTAAAGTTGAGATTGAGAATGAGTTTGAGGTTGATTTGTGAGGTTTTGAGCCCCAGTTTGAGGTTGATTTGTGAGGTTTTGAGCTCCAGTTTGAGGTTGATTGTGAGGTTTTGAGCTCCAGTTTGAGGCTGATTGTGAGGTTTTGAGCTCCAGTTTGAGGCTGATTTGTGAGGTTTTGAGCTCCAGTTTGAGGCTGATTTGTGAGGTTTTGAGCTCCAGTTTGAGGCTGATTTGTGAGGTTTTGAGCTCCAGTTTGAGGTTGATTGTGAGGTTTTGAGCTCCAGTTTGAGGCTGATTGTGAGGTTTTGAGCTCCAGTTTGAGGCTGATTTGTGAGGTTTTGAGCTCCAGTTTGAGGCTGATTTGTGAGGTTTTGAGCTCCAGTTTGAGGCTGACTTGTGAAGTTTTGAGCTCCAGTTTGAGGCTGACTTGTGAAGTTTTGAGCTCCAGTTTGAGGCTGACTTGTGAGGTTTTGAGCTCCAGTTTGAGGCTGACTTGTGAGGTTTTGAGCTCCAGTTTGAGGCTGACTTGTGAGGTTTTGAGCTCCAGTTTGAGGCTGACTTGTGAGGTTGAAGCTGAGGTTGAGTTTAAGCTCGATGTTGAAGTTGAGATGGAGATTGGATGGATGGTTTCTTGTATTGTCTAATTTTACTTCCTTGTGGTCCAGTGAATGTTCTATGGGCTGGCTGGGAACCTCTGCTATAGGGAACCTTGGGTTCTTCTGTGGAATCTCCTAGAAATCCTTCTTATCATCTGGTGGGTCATGTGAAGGTCACTTTTGGTGTTGTGTTTAAAATAATTTGTGACTTTACACCCTGTAGCTGCTCTCGTGTGTGTGTGTGCGCGCGCATGCAAGAGGTCAAAAAAAAAAACTGTAAGCCTTGCCTCACTGCTACACCCAAAACACAACCCCCGCACGTATATAATTGGACTGCAGATCTGTTCTACAGGAGATGTTATCTTGCTGGTCGGTTGGTGGGATCATTTTAAAGCTTTTAACTGGTTGATAGCTGGACATTACACACCCAGCTGCTGACCACCCCACTCAGTCTGACTGCTATTTATAGTCCTTCAGACCTAAAACGTAATAATGCACTGACGCAGTCGGGACGATTACAGTGACCAGGACTAAAACAAATGCTACGTTTTACTCTACAAAATGTACAAAAGTGGCACTAAAATCAGGTTTTCAGCAAATAATGAAACAGATTTCAGCTCGTAATAGAAGCTTGAGATGAGTTTCTGCTGAGTTATGACTAGTATGCACAAAAGAGAAGTAAGGATAGATCAGGAGGATGGACTGAAAGGACACATGCGCAAAAACGAATAGTAATTAATGCCTTTTTATTCTCTGTATGCATCATCATGCAGTTAGGTGGACTTCACCCAGCCCTAATTCTAACTAGCTAATGCACTATATGTCCACAGGTTTGTGGACACCTCTTTAGCTGACACTGATGTACACACAGCTTGTCTCAGTACCTGCTGCCAATAGAATAGGACCAAACATGAACCTCTAGGCACCATAACTATAATGCCAAGCTAGAGGGCACAGCATTGAGCTGTGGTGCAGTGTTCTCTTCTCCATCCAGTTCTTTTGGGTGGGGGTGGTGGTCATCATCCAACATTCAGCTCTAGTGGCTGAATTCACAGCAGTGCTTTGAAATCTATGAAATGTAGACCGTTTTATTTTGTCTCAGTCACAGTAGTCGTCCCTGTAACTGTAGTTTAAATCAGTATCTACTTTTATCCATTGAGCAGATACAAAGTGTGGGGCAAAGTGGGCGGAGCCAAACAATACCATTTCTAATAGAATAGTAAAGTTTCTGTCGCTCTGTAGAGATGATCTCCTGTGTCTGTGCCCAACACCTTTACACAGTTCTTCAGCAGTGAGGCTTGGCGTGAAACATGCACTGTAGGTCCAAAGCTTGCTTTTGTGACTCTGTTTTGGTCTCAGTGTTGAGTTGAGCTGTCTTTGAGGACATCTTGATATTCTCTTAAAAGGAAATGTAAAAAAGTGTGTTTACAGTCCATACAGACCATATATGCAACAGCAGCCCAGTTTGTTTGTGAGTGAGGCTTAATGACAGTACAGCCAATAAGAGCAGAGATCATTTAAATAGATAAGTCTTAAAGGTACAGTACCAAAAGTGGTAGTTATGTTAAGCAAGAGGAAGGGCATCCTGGATTTTCTTAGTTTGCGTTCACACAGTGGCTTAAATCTGATTTTCTGATTAAATCTGTTTAATAAGCTCTGTTTGTGTTATAAACCGTGTCTGACATGACCGGCACACACAGAAGAACACAAGTTCCTGTAGCTCATCCAGAGGGAACCAAACATGAAGTCAACAATAAGACCCTGAACTAAAGATAATGTTCAGGCAAAGACTTTGATCTCTTTACATAGCAGCTCTTTCATTGAAGATCAGTATCTGGATGTGAATTAAGTTAAACTCTGCTGTCATCCGTCTGGCAGTAAGAAATTGTTACAATTGACACAAACTGAATTGCAATCTGGATTTCAGGATCGTGGGAGAACACATCCCAAATCTGTGCTAAAGATTTCAGAATCACTGTTTACACCACTATACAAATATCAAATCCAAGGCCACTTTAACATGCTGTGTGAACGTAGCCTTATAGTCTTAATTCATTTTCATTTGTTTAGATTTTGGTTTTCAATTCAGTTTCAGTGTATGTTAGTTTTTATTATTATGATGAAAGTAAAAAATGTCAATGTTCTATTTTTTAAATTCCTCATTTGTTTGTATATTTATGGTCCCCTTTGGCGATGATTTCATATGTTCCCTTTGCACTGCCAACGATGGTGAATTTGCATCACTATGCTGACATTGTTACAGTCACAGAGCAGCTCAGCTAAACACTGAACACAAATCTTCCAATGCTTTGGATTTACAGTGTCCTCTGACTGTACTTTCATACTAATGTACTGGATGTTGGTCCCCCTCCCCTTTCTCCCCTCCCCCCCCTGCTGCTGGGTGCTGTGGGTGCTTTAGGATCTGGATAAGACTCAGGAGGATGTTTTGAAGCATCAGGCTAGCATTAGCGAGCTAAAGCGCAGTTTTATGGAGGCGGCTCCAGAGCCTCGGCCCAGTCAGTGGGAAAAGCGCCTGACCGGCAGTCCTGCTACCAGCCTGAGACTGCAGGCACAAGGGGTACGTGTGTGTATGTGTGTGTGAGAGAGACTGCTGGGATACACACCGCAGACCCTGTCCACTGCTACAACTGCACACTGCACTCTTTCATTTATTTCTTCTTCCTGGTTTCTGACTGTTTCTCTTGTTTTTCTATGTGGCAGTTGGGCTCTAGTTCCTCTCTCTGACCAGATCTGTAATACGGTGGTTTACATGTACAGCCAGACTAAAGGGGCCCTGTTTTATGTGTGCAGGATACATACAGGTGCCTGAAATCTGAATTGGTTTATAAATACAATAAGATTTAAATTGAGATTAAGCCTAAAATGAAAACTGCTGCCCCAGTACCGTCGCCAACTCTACTTCCAGACAAGTGACACATTTTTAGACATGTGTTTTCCTATTATTTCTTATCCTTCTACTATTACCAAACACTATTCAGGTACACACAGTACCATCTTTTTAGTGTGATAAAAAGTGAGCAAGTATGGTTTTGTATAAATATGCCATTTAGCACAGTTGTGAGGTGTAAAAAGCTTGAAAGTGGACAATGAAAGTGCATAAAACTTGCTTAAATGAACCCTGTATCTGTAAAGATGCTCAACTTACCATATTAGTAAGAAAACTGCATTAAACGCTAAGTATTACACAACAGTTACACTTCACGTGTGGGTTGTTACCATTGATGCTAATGCCGCTGTCTCTAAAAAAGTGGTAGTCTTCAGAAGAGTTTTCTAACATTTCTAACTTGGTTTAAAAAGCGCAAGCAACCAGTTGGAGCAGCTGTTTGATTGTATTCTATTTTAAGTGTAAATCATCGTTTTTGAGCTTGACCTACTAAAGTTGTGCACAGTGATGATAATTATGGATGCACCAAAATGTAATTTTTTGGTCAAAACCAAACAAAATGAAACACAGAACACTTTTCATTTCTGTAAATTATTATAAAATTAGTAAATACAATTTTAAACTGAATTATACTAAATAAAAATAAACTAATTAAAATAAAATACAGTAAATTATTTCCCAAAATAATTATTGTAGTTAGTCAGGAATGAATATCTGTATTTTAATTAGATAGTTTGACATAATTAAATTTAATATAATGACTTTAATTGATTATTTTATATTTGTATATAAATCAAATGCTAGACAATAATATATGAAGATACATGTGTTTTACATTATTACTAATATTTAATAAAAATATGAAACAAAATGATGAAAATGTCTAAAATGAATGATGTAAGCCACATGGTTTGCCTGTGTAATGCATGTATTATTGGATACAGACACTGAAACACTTCACATTTCTTCTGGTAATTGTGAGATGGTCCCTAACATTGCAGCCGCCAGAGCACAAACACAAAGCTAAGCAACTGTATTCTGGCTTCATCATAATCAGTGTAGTTTAGTAAAAGTTGTGCTTGTAGTTTGTCTTCTTCCATTTCACCACTAAACTGTGCTGGTGAATGTGTTTTATTGATGAGGAAAAGCACAATTCTGAATGTTAGCCCAACATTGATCTAAATAGCAGAGTGTAAGTTTATTGCAGTAAAGTTAGTTTAGTGTCTTTTAAAAATGTCATTGTTCATTATAAATTATTCAGGCTTCCACTTTTATTTCAGTTGCCAAATACTTGGTGCATTTCTAATAGTAACATAGATGTAAGCTATGATTTTAAATGTACACACAACCTGTTTTAAAAAGAAATTGAAACCGCGATCACAGCTATGCTAACATTACCAACCATTCATTGAAGTGTTTTTAAAATATTGTGCATGAGAACCCAGCAGAACAGAATAAACACACATAAGAGATGTACACTTTATTAAACCTCTGTATGAAATACAGCTAATGCAGCAGACAGGCCAAGTGATGTAAATGTAGCACAGATCTGATCAAAATAAGTGTTTTGAGGTGCTAGATGAGCTTATTTTGCCTTCTATGTATGAGCATAGCGCCAAACACCTTTACTTTCAAGCTGATTGGATGTTTGTGTTGAAGACCAGGACTGAATCAGGCGCCATGATGAGCATTACAAACGTTCCCATTTCACTTTTACACCAAATGTAAACCCCTGAATTATCCAGACCACATGACTAGTTATTCTGCATGATCAGTAAATGGAAACAGTAGTGGACACGTGTGAGCTAAGACAGTAACTGAGTTTTAAGCTGTATTATATTAATATAATTGAATTAGACAACTGTTGTGGTAATTATTTATTTTTCAAACCTCTGC
>BRDA01091001.1:2957-13923 GCA_036984385.1 Crenuchus spilurus
TATGTGATTACGCTTTTATTTATTTATTCAATCCAACAAGTTTCTTCTGTAGAGTTTAGAACACACACACACACACACACACACACACACACACACACACACACACACACACACACACACACACACACCAGTATACACTTCACTTTTCACATTTAAAAAGACTTTTATTAAACTTAGAAAATGGCAAAATGCATTTGGACAATACAAAATATTGGTCTTTATAGCACCATAAAGCATTACCTATTACAGAGAGGACCTTCTGGAGTAGGTAAGAAGTAGGTAGGCTAGAACAATAGTCATCAATAGCTCAGTCACTTTTCTAAAAATACATCACCAAGATCTGGATATGATCTGAGAGGGTTGAGACTTTGTGATGTTTTTTTTCAGGTTAAAATAAGAGTTCTGTTTGTTAACAGTGTAAGCCTCCTAGCTGTAGATCTAAGGTAAAAAATAGCTTGGCTCATGTCCACACTTGCATATTACATCAACAGTAGTTACTAAAAAATCCACATTAGAAACAGATCTGTGAGTTTTAAGAATAAAGAAGGAATAAAAATTCTCCCTTTAAGATGTTTTCAATGTAAACAGGTGAGATGCTGTGTTCTGCAGGTCTGATCTGCTCTTTAACACCATTTAATGCCCATGCTGAGACACAGCAGGACAGTTCAGGTCTGGATCAGCCCCGATGGACTGCAGAGAGGTCATTTTGGTTAGTTTGTGACCATAGAAAGCTGCTGTGAGTCACAGCGCCACCGGAGCTCAAATTCAATTAAAATCCAGCGAGAGAAAAGCTCCCTGCTTCTCCAGCACAATGAGGATCACTCTGTACTGCAGAACCGCCTCAGAACACAGAGAAACACAAGGGCACTCCCACACACACTCCACACTCACAAACAGTGACTAAACACACACACACACACACACACACACACACACACACACTTAAGTGCACACACCCACAGAAACACCCACGCACCCACAGATCTGGCTGCTGTAGAACTGTGCTCTCTGATCATTCTCTGATTACAGCAGCTACTCTTAAAAATAAAGCTATCTAAATGGTTCTTGGCTTTGATGTACGGTTCTTAAGGAAAAAAAGAGATTAATTGGAATCTTTATATTATCTACAGGTTCGTTAAATTAAAGTGGTCTTCCCACTTACACATCTCACTTACAAAAATAGTTATTTGAAAAAACATCAATTGAAATGCATCTACAAAATGGACAAATGCTTCAGGCTGGCTGCTACTGTTTTAGCTATGCTAATGCTAATGTGCTTTAGTCCATACTTATAGATAACAGCATATCAAACAGTGTCATAAATCACCTACAATGGTGCTTAAATGTTTGTGAACCCCTTAGAATTTTCTATATTTCTGTATAAATGTGACCTAAAACATCATCAGATTTTCACTGAATAGTCCTAAAAGTAGATAAAGAGAACCCAGTTAAACAAATGAGACAAAAATATTATATTCTTTCATTTATTTATTGAGGAAAATTATCCAATATGACATATTTATGAGAGGCAAAAGTATGTGAACCTTTGCTTTCAGTATCTGGTGTGACTCCCCTTTGCAAACTACAACTAAACATTTCTGGTTCTTTAACCATTCATTGGTAGAACAACTTAGGGTCGTTGTCTTGCTGCATGACCCACCTTCTCGTGAGATTCAGTTTATGGACCGATGTCCTGATATTTCCTTTAGAATTATCTGATATAAGTCACAATTCATTGTTGCATCAATGATGGCAAGCCATCCTGGCCCAGATGCAACAAAACAGGCCCAAACCATGATACTACCACCACCATGTTTCACAGATGGGATAAGGTTCTTATGCTGGAATGCAGTGTTTTCCTTTCTCTGTAAAGTGCAGACTTTGATAGATCCCTGTCCTTTAAATAAAACAGGGTGAGCACTCACACCTGATTGTCATTCCATTGATTGAAAACACCTCACTCTAATTTCACCTTCAGATTAACTGCTAATCCTAGAGGTTCACATACTTTTGTCTCTCACAAATATGTCATATTGGATCATTTTCCTTAATAAATAAAAGAGTAAGTATAATATTTTTGTCTCATTTGTTTAACTGGGTTCTCTTTATCTACTTTTAGTACTTTCAGACAAGTACATGGTAATTTAGCTACATGCAACTAGCACCATGCTAACTGTTGTGCTACAGGCTTCTTTATCTTATTAGATAAATTTAGGTTGTAGCTCCAGTCTTATATGGGCCAAATGTGTTGGCTGATCAGGCTACTCTGGGGGAAATTGCGGGGAATTTGATTAAATCTGCTAGCAGGGTTGATTGAGGAAAGGAATTATGGTAAGATTAGGACAGCGAGGAGGTTCCAGCCTGTCACAGCAGCAGATGATGTGTCTCTGAAACTCACAGAACACCATAATGATGTGCATATAATATGGTGCAGACTCCAGGTGGAGTGGAGGAGAAAGAAAGCGGAACGCTCACAGATGAGCTCCTCTCTCTCTGCAATCCGAGACTGGCCTAGAGCAAAATAAACAGAACCGAAGGAACACTGAACAAATGCTGAGAGCACACTGAGTGAACACTGAAGGAACATTTAGATGGAACAGGCCTACTGAAAGAACACTGAGGAAACATTGATGGAACATTGAGGAAGTGTTGATGGAATAGGAAAACTGTGAGAGCGCTGAATAAATATTGAGGGAATTCCAATCAAATACAGAAGGAATACTGATGCACTGCAAATATATCATGGAATACTAAGGAAATGCTGAAAGGAATATTGAATAAGCACTGAGGGGTTTGGTGTCCACAGATGACCTTGTTTTAGAGAAGTAGCCAGGCAGAAAGAGAACAGAATACTTATTATCCTCAGTCCTTGGTAAAAAAGGAGGACAAAAGGATGTCGGATATTTTAGCTTGTGTTGATCCGTCTGACCGCTCAAACTTTGGGTAAAAATAACGAGGACACAGATTCATCAGAGACACAAACAAGCCATCAGGAGTCCAACCTCTAACCAGGCTTAATATGTACAAGGACAAACTTCAATTATTATAGAAGTATGTGTTTATCTAACAAATATGACTTTAAAAGTATTTACTGACCTCAAACCACTCAAATTATTCAGCTGACATCCTTAAAAAGATAACAAACCTTATGAAACCAACCTTTCACCCACATACAAAATAAATCTGAATATAAATGAATATCTGACTCTAAATGCAGACATTCATACAGAAATTGAACTGTGTTTGTCAAACAGTATTATATGCTCATGTGACAATATTAATAGAGATTCATTTTCCTATTATTTATTCTTATTTTTGCCTAATCTGTACATTTATCTGCAATTTTATTTCTTGCTACAGGAACGTTGCAATTTCCTGCAATCAATAAAGTTCTTTATATCTTTTTATTAGGTTAAATGGGATTGCAAATGAATATATGACTCTGACATAAATGTATGTATATAATGGAGATCCAGCAGCTACTGACACTTTTTATTCTAGCAGTGAATTTTCAGACATAAGTCCTTTTTTTGCGAAGTGAAGGAAATGTTTTATTTAGGCAATAACTCATTCATTCATGCTCATTTTCAAGTTGCTACAACTGATGCATTTTCCATGTTGTACATCAAAATGATGAAATCCAGCACTTGGGATTTCTTCATTTTCAAATTTGAAAAAAATCAATTACATTATTAAATTATTTTTATTGATATTGTAGTGTATGGATGCTATATATTAATTGTTTTTTTAAATTAATTTTTTAATAAATGTATACATTTACACATCATTTCTGACTTCAAATGAATTCCTGGATCCATATAAATCTAGTTTCCAAGGCAATTTAAGCTAGAGAAACTAAGTTAAACAACAACAAGCTAAATATAACCATATATGCACAAATAATCCACTCCCTCGAATAATCCGTGCAACATAACTTTAGAAGGGAAAATCTGGGAAAAAAAGACTTTTTGATTCAGTAAGTGTTATATTTAGAAACATAACATATTAATATCATAAAATATTTAAATTAAACATGTAGAAAATTAACATAAAATTATTTTCGAGGATGGGTCATAATGTTTTTGCAGCTGCAGCAGCATGCTGGAACTCTGCATTAGTTAACAGTTGTGAATGCAGCTTTCACTGACATCAAATTTCCTTCCCATTGCACGATTTCCAGTTGTTTTGGCTTCTTCTATAATACAAAGCTTTTCTTTAGCAGTATATGATCGGCAACATAAACTCTTCGCAGTCGTTTTCACACCTTACATAGAGGTAACATCGAAATGTACCCACTACATGCACTGAGACACAAGCAACATACTCCCCAGGGGGAGGGTCTGAAGTAGTAGGATGGGGGAGTGGAAGAACAGCATTGCTGACCAAATTTTAGGCACCAATTATCCTTTAAAAAAAAAAAGAGAGCAGATTATTCGAGTACACATGGTAACTGTTTTATAATCCATATTTTTGTATGTTCTTATTGTAAGATAATTACTGTAGTTTACAACTGGACCTTTGAACCCATTTAAATTTGTATGCTATTGCTAATTTATCAGATTATGCTATTTGCTATTTATGTTCAAAATGAGTGAACATGTCGTAACCACAGCACCTCCTTCTGGCTTCTGTGAAGTTTGTGGTGGTAAAAACATGTAATTGAAAAATAAAATAAATCTTACAATTTCATTTTAAGTATTAAGACTCTGTAATACAACTAACATATGAAACACTGAATACAGATAAAACAAGAATTTATCCCTAATATATTTATTTTAGTTCTATAATACTTGTCACTTCATAAATATATTTAACCATCACACAACAATGTAAAGGTTCAGTTCATAAACATCTTAACATACAAAAAGTGTGAAACAATCCATTTACAGAAACTCTGGATTTTTACCAGTATTCTGTAAAGCTTGTTCAACCTTTACAACAGCAGATATGAAACAACACATTTGAGGGTAGAGCAATGATAGTAAACTATGTACACAACATTGTCTCTAAATAGTACAAATATCAATTCTAACAGCACAAACAGCGTAAACAAATTTTGGTGCGTGACGTCAAAGGTAATTCAGAGTATTTTTAATATATCTTTGAAATGGAAGTAGCACAAATGATGATTTCTGCAGCACAAACGCTGGGGGGGATTTGGGGTTGTTGGGCAATATGTGCGCAAAGGGGGGATCAGGGATGTGGAGGGGCAGGTATTTGGTTAGCAAGCAGGGTTGTTTGCCCAGGGCACCAAACAAGCTAGTACCGCCCCTGAAAACAGGCTGAAGCAAACTGAAGCAACCAATCATTTCAACCAATGACTGTAGAATCAGTGTCAGGCTGGGGCGTTGCAACCAAATAAGGGGGCAGGGTATCCAAATGAGGAGGCAGGCTGATTTTGATTTGTGTCTACTGCACAGAATCTGGCATTTGAAAAGATGGTGGCAGTATTTTTGCTTAATTTCTAAGCCAATGGAGTTGTGTCAGCTGCCAATACATACAGTCTATGGGCAGAGCCATGAAAGATCACATTTATAGGTGGACTTAAGAAACAACTCAGTTGTTAGTGGAGCTCTAAGCAATAGAAGAATTGATTGCCTATGTATCGTTATTGGTCAATTTTCAGCCCAAGTATGCGATCGACGATTAGGCAATAATTTAGCAGATACTGAGAGCTGATCACATCATATACTTTGGTGTTGCTGCAGCATTGTGTGAGGTCACACAGTATCTTCATTTAACCACTAGATGTTTGCTCATTACAAAGTCATTATAGCCAGTGTTGAAAAGTTTGGCAATTTTTATACCATATGTCAACATGAAACATGTAAAACGACATGCGTCATCATAGAAGGAGAGTAAATAATATTAACAGCACTAAGCAGATAATCACTCAGCCCAGTAGAGTAAGTAACAGAGCCGTAACATAGCAGAGTTAGAAGAACACTACTAACAGCACTTCACAAGCTCATTTTAAATGAGGTTCTCATTTTAAATCACCTGCAACAGTTAATGCGGCATCCAGCCCCGCCTTCGACTGATATTGTTGATTGGCTGATTGTACTGAAACGCTATCAGAGGCAAACGCCCCAAAATACTGATTAGTCAATCTCTAGATGCTAAGACAATTGTAGGTGGAGTAATGAAAGTACACCTCTGCAGGTGTAGCTATGGAAGAACACATTTGTGGGTGGAGTTATGAAAGGACAAATTTATGAATGGAGTTAAAAAATTGTGGGAGGTGCTACAAAAGTACACAATTGTGGGTGGAGCTACATAAAAACATGGAGAGATACATTTTAATTAATAGTGCATAATTTTATCTCAAGTTGAACTTTCTTATGTTTTATTTATAAATGTAACATTCATATTGAACAGTCACTCCGTAACACCTGTTAGGATATAAATGACTAAATGAAATATACTTTATGCTGAGTCATGTCTCATGTCAGTTAGAACCTACTAACATACTAACAACATCACCTTGTTCCAATAGGAAGTGAGCATTATTGTGTTTTGAAATGAACACTATTTTGTGTTGCTTGCTAGGCAAAGTGATTTCCTTAGCACTGAAATTCTGCAGTTCTCTGTGATTATCATTAAGGTTGAGTGAGAGACATGGGAGAATTTGCCAAGAAAAAAAAACAGTGTTACTGTTTAATGTTCTAATTCAGCTCAATTAAAATCTTTCTGCAGCTTTGCGTTATGTAATCTAATGGATCCTCCTCAGGAATAACATGGAGTTTAAAGAGCTCTCACTGATTAACCCTTAAAGTCACAGATATCACCACCAAGTCACACTGTCATTATATCTGAATCATTTCTGACTCATAGTTCACTGAAATGATTGGAGACACTGAGCTGGAAGTGCAGATTCTAAACTTTAAGTCCAGGGTTTCTGGAAGTAGAAGAGGAGGTTGTGTGTTTTATATTCAGTCTTGAAATGAAATAGACATCTTCTATATTTTTATGATTTTTCTTATTTATAGCATCAAAACAAATAAAAGTCAGAAATGCAGACTCAAATCGTTTTTAAATATGAATGTAGTTATATGTAATGAACTACATAATTAATAATACAGTTCCATTTAAATAAGAAAAGTGTCCATATTAAAGAACTAAAAAATGTCCACACTACAGAACCCAAAACACCTGTCCACACTACAGAACCCAAAACACCTGTCCACACTAAAGTACCCAAAACACCTGTCCACACTACAGAACCCAAAACACCTGTCTTCACTAAAGTACCCAAAACACCCGTCTACACTACAGAACCCAAAACACCTGTCCACACTAAAGTACCCAAAACACCTGTCTACACTAAAGTACCCAAAACACCCGTCTACACTACAGAACCCAAAACACCCGTCTACACTACAGAACCCAAAACACCCGTCTACACTACAGAACCCAAAACACCCGTCTACACTAAAGTACCCAAAACACCCGTCTACACTAAAGTACCCAAAACACCCGTCTACACTAAAGTACCCAAAACACCCGTCTACACTAAAGTACCCAAAACACCTGTCCACACTAAAGTACCCAAAACACCTGTCCACACTAAAGTACCCAAAACACCTGTCCACACTAAAGTACCCAAAACACCTGTCCACACTACAGAACCCAAAACACCTGTCCACACTACAGAATCCAAAACACCTGTCCACACTACAGAATCCAAAACACCTGTCCACACTACAGAACCCAAAACACCTGTCCACACTACAGAACCCAAAACACCTGTCCACACTACAGAACCCAAAACACCTGTCCACACTACAGAACCCAAAACACCCGTCCACACTACAGAACTCAAAACACCCGTCTACACTACAGAACCCAAAACACCCGTCTACACTACAGAACCCAAAACACCCGTCTACACTACAGAACCCAAAACACCCGTCCACACTACAGAACCCAAAACACCCGTCCACACTACAGAACCCAAAACACCCGTCTACACTACAGAACCCAAAACACCCGTCTACACTAAAGTACCCAAAACACCCGTCTACACTAAAGTACCCAAAACACCCGTCTACACTAAAGTACCCAAAACACCCGTCTACACTAAAGTACCCAAAACACCTGTCCACACTAAAGTACCCAAAACACCTGTCCACACTAAAGTACCCAAAACACCTGTCCACACTAAAGTACCCAAAACACCTGTCCACACTACAGAACCCAAAACACCTGTCCACACTACAGAACCCAAAACACCTGTCTACACTACAGAACCCAAAACACCTGTCTACACTAAAGTACCCAAAACACCTGTCTACACTAAAGTACCCAAAACACCTGTCTACACTAAAGTACCCAAAACACCTGTCCACACTACAGAACCCAAAACACCTGTCCACACTACAGAATCCAAAACACCTGTCTACACTACAGAACCCAAAACACCTGTCCACACTACAAAACCCAAAACACCTGTCCACACTACAGAACCCAAAACACCTGTCCACACTAAAGTACCCAAAACACCTGTCCACACTACAGATCCCAAAACACCTGTCCACACTACAGAACCCAAAACACCTGTCTACACTACAGAACCCAAAACACCTGTCTACACTAAAGTACCCAAAACACCTGTCCACACTACAGAACCCAATATATCTGTCCACACTATAGTACCCAAAACACCTGTCCACACTACAGAACCCAAAACACCTGTCCACACTACAGAACCCAAAACACCTGTCTACACTAAAGTACCCAAAACATCTGTCCACACTACAGAACCCAATATATTTGTCCACACTACAAAACCCAAAGCACCTGTCCACACTACAGAACCCAAAACACCTGTCTACACTAAAGTACCCAAAACACCTGTCTACACTACAGAACCCAATATATCTGTCCACACTATAGTACCCAAAACACCTGTCCACACTACAGAACCTAAAACACCTGTCCACACTACAGAACCCAAAACACCTGTCCACACTACAGAACCCAAAACACCTGTCCACACTACAGAACCCAAAACACCTGTCTACACTAAAGTACCCAAAACACCTGTCCCCACTACAGAACCCAAAACACCTGTCTACACTAAAGTACCCAAAACACCTGTCCCCACTACAGAACCCAAAACAATAGTGACAGTTCTATCAGCTGTATGACATAAACAGTGGTTGCCAGTGACCAAGGTTAGGTGTACAGTACTATATATTATAAATATTTTAATTAATTAGAAACAATGGACAAACTTATTTTGAATGATTTTACATTTGATTTATATCAATTGAATTGAAAATGTACATGTCAAAGAAATACATACGTTTTAAGTTCTGGGCTTAATAATTTTGTGTGTAGTGTATGTGTGTATGAACAGCTGTAGTGTGAGTTGAATGTAGTGTGGAGGTGTAGATTTGTGTTCTGTTTATTTGCATCTTTATATAAGCCACACTCTGTCTGCTTTACATACATCTACACACACATACACACAACATTGTAGGTTTGTGGTACCGCTTTGTTTGTTGTGCATGGTATGATGTTCTCTTAGAAGTGCTCTCTCAGGCAGTGGTGCTTGAAAGTTTGCGAACCCTTTAGAATATTCTATATTTCTGCATAAATATGACCTAAAACACCTTCAGATTTTCACACAAGTCCTAAAAAGTAGATAAAGAGAACAGAGTTAAACAAATGATTCAAAAATATTATACTTGGTCATTTATTTATTGAGGAAAATGATCCAATATGATATTTGTGAGAGTCAAAAGTATGTAAACGTCTACGATTAGCAGTTAATTTGAAGGTGAAATTAGAGTCAGGTGTTTTCAATCAAAGGGATGACAATCAGGTGTGAGTATTCACCCTGTTTTATTTAAAGAACAGGGATCTATAAAAATCTGCACTTCCCAAAACATTTGTGGAAGTTTATCATGACATGAACAAATGAGATTTCTGAGGACCTCAGAAAAAAGAGTTGTTGATGCAAAGCAATCTGGAAAAAATCTCTAAAGAGTTTGGACTCCACCAATCCACAGTCAGACAGATTGTGTACAAATGGAGGAAATTCAAGACCATTATTACCCTCCACAGGAGTGGTCAGCCAATGGCCAATGGCCAATGTCTGTGCTGTGCTATAGAACTGTGTTGTGCAGTGCTGTGCTGTCTGTGTAGCATTGTGTTGTGCTTTGTTGTCTAGTGTTGTGTAGTATAGTGCTGCAAGTGCTGTGATGTGTTAATGTGGTAATGTTCTAATATATTAATGTTGTAATGCATTAATGTGGTAATGTTCTAATATGTTAATGTTCTAATATCTTAATGTTGTAGTGTGTTAATGGTGTAATGCGTTAATGTGGTAATGTTCTAATATCTTAATGTTGTAAAGTTTTAATGTGGTAATGTTCTAATATGTTAATGTTGTAATGCATTAATGTGGTAATATTCTAATTTGTTAATGTTGTAATATGTTAATGTGGTAATGCATTAATGTGGTAATGTTCTAATATGTTAATGTTGTAAAGTGTTAATGAGGCAATGTTCTAATATGTTAATGTTGTAAAGTGTTAATGTGGTAATGTTCTAATATGTTAATGTTGTAAAGTGTTAATGTGGTAATGTTCTAATATGTTAATGTTGTAATGTTCTAATATGTTAATGTGGTAATGTTCTAATATCTTAATGTTGTAAAGTTTTAATGTGGTAATGTTCTAATATGTTAATGTTGTAATATGTTAATGTTGTAATGCATTAATGTGGTAATATTCTAATTTGTTAATGTTGTAATATGTTAATGTGGTAATGCATTAATGTGGTAATGTTCTAATATGTTAATGTTGTAAAGTGTTAATGAGGCAATGTTCTAATATGTTAATGTTGTAAAGTGTTAATGTGGTAATGTTCTAATATGTTAATGCTGGAAAGTGTTAATGTGGTAATGTTCTAATATGTTAATGTTGTAATGTTCTAATATGTTAATGTGGTAATGTTC
>BRDA01091006.1:0-10799 GCA_036984385.1 Crenuchus spilurus
AAGAAATGAACTTTTTCATGATAAATGTATGATGTGTGACTATAATGATGGTAAATGAAACTGCTGTGTAAGTGCACTAGAAGTCCACTGTATGGGTGTCAGTGATTTCATAGTTTGAAGACTGAATATAAACAGTAACTAAAAAGTGTGTCTGGATGTAAGTATGTTAAGCAAAGTGATAAATGTCAGGAAGCTAAATGATATTTATCAGCTCACAGCTTCACAGGAGTAACTCTGCCATGCACGAGTGTTCACGGACTCTGTTAAAAAGCTGTTGGCATTCGTAAGTAAAATGAACTCTGCTAAATTAGTTTTAAAGGCCTACTATATTTTAATAATGCAATGTGTCCAAGGGGACACGAGTAGTTGTTAAATAAGCTTGTATAATGCAGATCCTAAATGAGCTCGCGTCATTATGTCTGCAAAATACAAGCCTGTAGTTCAGAGGAACAGTTCAATAATTATCATGCAAGACAACAAGGATCATAACCTGCTCAGTCTAGGAGTGAAGGTGCCTTTGGCGCAATAAAAGTGTGAACTCTTGTTAATGCTCTTGTTATTCCTAAGTGTGAATATTAACAGACATAACGGTGAAATGCATTGTGGTTTTCTGTAATCAGGATCCTGCTGTTCACAAGTGAAACTTCCTCCTCTGTGAGGTGTGGTTAATAGCTCACTGCTTCTGCTCTTTTGGAGTTTGTGCTTGTAGACTGACAAGATTTGTACACATGTTAAACACACAGACTCCACTTAGCTGTTCAGAAGTGTATGAATGTTCATTATTAACACAAATGGGCTGTGGAGGAGTTCACCATTAGTGTAAGCAGCTTTGGAAGTGTACATAATCTAGACTTTTAATATTAATAACTTCTTAGCAAAGCCAGGCTTTGTTTTGTAGAAAGGCAACAGAGCAAGAAGTATTGGGACACCTGCTCATTCATTGTTTCTTTTTAAAATTGCTATGAGCATTTGATTGCATTCAGTGATGAGAGTCTTTGTGAGGTCAGGATGCTGGATCATCACCACCACCACCTCATCTCTTATTCATCCCAAAAGTATTGGATGGATAATCAATCAGCTGTTCCACTGATCCACAGTTCATTGCTGGTGGGATTTATACACCTCTAGCCCACATCTGGCATTAGACATGGTGCCAGTAAGTTTACTGTTTATCTGCATCGTATTCTATTGGCAGCACTTCTCTACAGGGACTAGACAAGCTGTGAGTGTGCATTTGCATATCTGTGCCAGTAAAGGATGCAATGTAGCAGTAGTTGAATGCTTTTGTAAGAAGGGGTGTCCACAAAGATTTTGCCATATAGTAACCAAAACTAATTGTCTAGTCTTAAAGCTGTATGGACATTATTAAGCTGTACACCTGAATAGAAAATAGCTGCATCACATTTTATCAGTACAATGTGACTGACTTATCTAAGTACTGTGTTGAAAGCGTTTACATAGACACTGGTGTGCTGTATACACTGGTATATTTGTACATTACTGTGGATCACTCTGCAGATTATCTTCACTGGATAATTTGAAAACATGGCTCAGAAAAGGCAAGTTAACTGAGAGAATACCCAGGAGATCATCTAAATGTGTTTATTAACTACATATTCAAATAATTTTCAAGGACCCTGCCATAGAAAGAGCCTCAGCTGTGTTGCTCTGCAGGCAGTCATATCATTTGGCACTAAGTGGGACAATATTTGTAAAGATTGTGTTATATTGACCAGTGTTAGGCTGGCTTTGCCTGATGAAACTAGTTGCAGGTTATCAGTTGCATGAAACCTTTTTTTACACTGCAAACAGCAACTGAAAAATAATCGAGGTTGCACGCAACGCATTAGTTAGTAAGATAGGTTGCTAACATTCTTATGGGATATACCTTTATTTTATATATGGGATTATAACAACACCATGTTAACAAAATGCAACATGCTGGCACAATTTACAGTTTAAACAGCTGTCATGTTAATATGTGCTATATGTAGTTAGCTTACTAGCTAGTTATGAGAACTGATCAGCAGTAAGTAGGCGTGTTTAATTTGTTTTCAATGTGACTTGGAGGAGTCATGACAAAGTTATCCAAAAGATCATCCTGTTTCATGGTTTTGCTCTTAACTGAAATCAGTTTGGCATCATTACTTGTATGTTAGGCTATTTCAGTTGCAACTGTAGCATCTGTATACATGAGATATACACTGATCAGTCATAACATTATAACCACCTCATTGTATCTACACTCATTGTACATTTTAGCTCCACTGACCATATAGATGCACTTTGTAGTTCTACAATTACAGACTATAGTCCATCTGTATCTCTGTGTACTTTGTTAGCCTCCCTGTCTTCAATGATCAGGATCCTCACAGAGCAGATATGATTTGGGTAGTGGATCATTCTCAGCAGTGCAGTGACACTGGTGTGGTGGTGGTGTGTTTTCACACCAGTAGTTTGTTTCTCTGGTCCAAATCAAAATAAATTTAACTTGTAGCATTTCCCTGCTATTTGGTTTGTTTTCACACAGGCACAAACCTAAGGGCACCAAAATGTGCCCCAACAAACCACATGAACATGTCTTCTCTGATTGGTCAGAGCTGTCTGGTGTGGGAGCAGGAAAGTAAACACTAGGGTGGAATCAGTAAGAGCGAAAACTGTCGCTGTCCTGTTGCTGTGCAGCATTCATCTACTGTCTCACAGCCGCAGAACTTATCTGTCCTGGGCCACGGCTCAATTCCTCCGTCTTAAGAGGCCTCACACATCTACACAGTAAATCTGCCAGTGTTAAATCAACACTATTAGTGTTAAATTAACACTGAGGGTGTCAAAATGTAACACTCCCAGTGTTAATTTAACTCTAATAGTGTTGATTTAACACTGGCAGATTTACTGCATACTGTGACAGTGCCGTGTGACACAGTCTATGCGTGGGTTAGTGACGCATGACAGCAGCTACAGTACCGTACAGTTTTAGCGCTAACGGGCTCTCCGCTTAGCTCAAACTTGTGGAGTTACACCGTAGTCGGGTTGGATCACGTTCGCACCACAAACAAACCAGTCCAGAGTTTGTTTGGGACTGGACCAAGACCACCTCCTCTTGCGGATCTCGGCACAGTTTGTTTGAGTGTGATTACTGTTTTCACACCTGACAAAATGAACCACACCAAGGGAGCAAACAAACCAGAGTCTGTTTTAAGCGGACCAAATAGTGTTGGTGTGAAAAAGGCCTTAGTGTGTGTTTGAGCTGGTATGACACAGCAGAGCTGCTGGAGATTTGAAACACTATGTTAACTCAATGGCCACTATTAGACACACTTACCTTGTTGGTCCATCTTGTAGATGTAAAGCTCATCTGTTGCTGCACAGTTTCTGTTTGTCATCCTCTAGTCTTTCATTGGTGGTCAGAGAATATGCAATGGCAACAACTCTGCTGTGTCTGATTCACTGATACCAGCACAACACACACTAACACACCACCCAAATCATTCCTGCTCTGTGAGGGTCCTGATTGGTATGTATAATTGCATGAAAAGGATTTGTTCAGATATTTTGACAATGATTCATGTACTTACGGTGTCTGACAAATGTGCAAGCAACCTGGCATATTTCTATTTAAAAAAGGGTCTTATTTAGTGCAGGGCCTTCCGGTACTTCCCCATAAAGCTGCTTATGGCTTCCTGATTGTGTTTAAGGGCTAGTTGTGCCTCACTGATTCACTCATTAGTGAACTGAGTTCTTCTTTATGCTGTCATTATTGTGTTGACGTTGCTTTGCCCCCCGAGTAAAATGTTGAATTTGAACCCTACAGAAACCAACACCTGCAGGAGATGTCAAAGTGACTCAGGTACTCTTCTGTGTTCTAGCATCATTTGGCTTGTGTGACACATCCAGTGGAGAGCTCTTTCTCTCTCTCTCTCTCTCTCTCTGTCCTGCCATTGTCACTCTGGACATTCATTCTATTTTTTTCCCTCTTCTTTTTTTTGTTATTCATCTGTGAGCAGTCACAGGAGCTGAGTCACAGTGACGCAGATGCTTTCAGTGTGCTTCCTCTCTTGCGGAGGTGTTTGTGTGGCTCATTGGCTGCTAAATGGGCATCCATACCTGTATCACAGAAGCATGTGCTGCTCAGTTATGTTTTTTTTTTTATCATGTTTTCTAAAGGCACTCCCCTCCGCGTTCACTCACATAATACTGCAGTTCAGTAATGAGAGGTGGTCTCTTTACTTTATTAATTTATTACATTGATATATGTACGTTGAAGCCTCCATCTGTGTGTTCTTCACTTCTGGGCTCGGCCTGTGTGTTGTTGATGCTCTGGTTAATGCCTTTTTTTGTGAGTAAGTCTTATTTCATCATAGCTGTTCACTCTCATTGTACTTTTGGTTTTGTAGAAGCAATGCAATCTGTGCTGTGCTACTTGTCAGTTCCAGGAGTATCAAACTATTTTCTGTGCTGCTCTCAAAAAGACAGAGTGAATGAAGCCGCACTGTAGGGAGGTGCTCTTTTACAGGCAGTGAAAGGTATTATTATGTAGTATCATTATATGTGTTGTTGGCACAAACTATTGCACAGTGCACATCTTCTGCCACTGTGGCTGCCTAGTGCTATTTGTTTTTTTTTTGTTTTTTTACACAATTGTAGAGTTATAAGCCTTTTTTCTGTGCATTAACATAAGATCATTATTTTTATGCAATTATTTAATGACACAATTAATTACATGGTTAGCTGTAGCATGAGTCTGACTGTTTCCTTTTATTTTCATGCCCAGAGACAGATGAAAATCTTTAGTTTTCCACAGTGTAAGACTGTACATGCAACTGTAAGTTTCATCAAATTCAAAGCATGTAGTAATATGTCTTATTCCACTTACATACACAAGTATATTGAATGACAAATGAACTTTCTCTGGAACTTTCTTCTGTGATAGTTAGAAATAATTCAACATGTAAAAGGAAACCTCATGGGAGAGGTGCTGTCATTATGGGAAACCCCCGTGTAGAGTGCTTTTGCATGTGTGTTTGTATATATATATATATATATATATATATATATATTGTGTGTGTGTGTGTGTGTGTGTGTGTGTGTGTGTGTGTGTGTGAGCTGCGTTGCTGGCTAGAGCTGTCCTGAGCTGTTACATCAGTGGCCAAAGAGGAGGTCAGTGTGTGACCCACTGGCCTCTGTTGGGGTTAATAGGTCCCATGGCGTGTGTGCAGTCTGCACTCAGGATCAGCCTTGCCCTTAATTAGTATGTAGGCTTTCCTCGTGGCAGGACCTGCACAGTGTCATTAGTTAATAACAGAGTCCTGCTGTAGAGCACTCCTGCTGCTCCCTCACACACTTCTACACACAGTCAAAGCCTTTCTACAGTCAGTCAATGCATTCATCCAAGGAGAATATGCAGAATGTCTGCTGATGTGGACCACATGAGTGGCACCTTAATTGCATCTAAGACATTTTGAATCATTTACAGCAGCAGACTGTAATACAGTAGTACTCGCAGTCAAAGCTTATAAAAGTGAAGTTTTCAAACCTGTCATTCCAGGGTAAGACTCCCAATGCCCTCACTTCAATAAATGATATCTTTGTGAGTGAAATCATCTTAAATATAGTCAATATAGGGAGTATATATACATATACATGCTGACATTTAAGATGCTTTTGGTGACACATATATTATTTCTGCAGTGCCTTTCTTTCTTTAGTGTTAACTAATGTACAGGATGGAAAGTAATACTGCTTACACAATTTATCATTGAGTCATAATGTGTGTGATGATGTGCCCAGGTTGGGAAAAGTTTGATGAAGCATAAATCTCGTTAAGTTTGGAAAAATCAAGATAGTAATGACATATATTTTTCTGTCCTGTTCTGTTTTCTAAATGTATACAATTCTACATTTCTACAAATAAATTAATAATACAGAGTGTTGTTCATTGTTTGGAGCAGTGGAAGCACTGTATTTATAGAGCACAGGCCAGAGCGAGTTTAATGTCACTGAAAGTAAGGCAAGAATTTACCAACTTGCATTTGTGCTGCCACATCCACACATGCCAGATCTCTCTGCTCACTATAGGTCTCTTTGTTGACATTTCAGGTATGCAAATGAAGGCAGTACTCATATCATATCTGGGGAAGTAAACAGTCTGACCATATATTTGCATTGTCTTCTTTGTATTTAGAGTTCCACCAGAGCTTACAATAAGAATAAACTGTAGACTTTTTCCTAATATGTATCAGCCTCCCATAAAAATTTAGCTTAGCTCAATCCCAGCAAGATAAGTGCCCCAGCGGATAACCTACATGTTCCATATGATTTTGATTTCCGTTCTCACTCAAGGCAAAAGTGCCAAATCTGTATATCTGCAACCAAATTAGTTTGAAAGAAAATCTGGCTATGTATTAAAATTTCTTATGAACAAAGCATCACAAATGACTGAATATTAAGCTCTGAGCATGTGTGAGCTATCAGATCTAGATATGGGGGAAGGTAATAAAATCTGACTTATTTAGTATGTTAAGTAAATAATATAAGTAGCTCTGGTTAGTTTATGTTCAGAAAATCTACCAAGAATTTTTTTCTCTTGAAGATCATTGAATATTGAAATGGAAAGTGAAATGTACAAACACATTTACTGAGCAAAAGGAATGTACATCTGCCCTGTAGAATTCTATTATAATTTCACAGATTATTTATTATTGCTGTAGTTTACTCAACATAGATGCAATCTGAGTATCATCAAAGTGTTTCACCATTTTAATACAAGACAAATCCAGTGTATACTCTTTAAATAGAATTCTGAACCAGTTTTTGAGATGTATCAATGTTACATGACATATTTATGACTTTCCATTCCAAAATAACCCGTGAAACATGGCCAGTCACTGCCACTTTGAAAGTAAGTCATAATATGATAAGGCATATCAGCATATTTCTATAGCACAGCTTCTTTCATGGCAGTAATTTATATGGCACATAGTACAAAATCAGCACTTTCTGAAATGCACACCCACTAGCATCTTTGAGATTTGTACTGGTCCATGTGGTCTGGTATTACTGAGCATACAAATCTTTAGCAAAATCTCTCTCTCTCTTAGCATGGTGCTGGGGAGTTCTCTTAAGCAGCTTACACTGCCTGGGAAAGACCGGCATTAACAGACTGAGGAATTTAGAATGAAGGTATTTGGGGTGAATTTTCAAAAACGAGGCACACACACACACACACACACACAGTTTCAAGAATGTAAACAGGATCTTTTAGTGTCAGATTATTTATACTAGTGTTCTGTGTGTTATGTATTCTGTATGCACATCCTCTGCTGTTTTATTTACACACACTGAAAAGTCAAGTGTTGTACTTGAGGCTTCAAAAAGTCAACAGCCTCGTATATCATTACTCTGATCACAGATGGGTGAAAACAACCAACCCAATCTAACAGACACTGTCATTATATGAGGGGTTGCTATTTTATTAGAAAGTATTGGTTTTGATTAATTAGCTGAACACATGGTGTAAGAATCTTAGTCTGTTGGGTGATGGTGGTATGGTCATTGTTCTTGACATCCTGTAGACAGAAAGAGAGAACAGGACACTGTCTGATGTCTGTTAAATGTCATGATTGAGCCCTGGCCTCAAAAGAAAGAGGCAAGAATTTGCCGTTTCTGACATCATTTGAAAATGCCTGCTTCTCTTTACATTGTGTACAAACTTCATGTTGATTGGACCAAAAGAAACATCCCAGACTTAGAAAGACATCTGGTTCCATTGACTTTTAAAAGCAAAGCATGTTGGAGCCCCGAGTGACTTTGCAGGCTAAGATGCCTACACTATGACCAGAGGATCGCGAGTTCGAATCTCGGTCATACTGTTTGCCATCGACAGCTGGGACAAGAGAGCAAAAATTGGCCGTGCTCTCTCTGGGCAGGTAGACGACGCTCTCTCCTTGTCACTTTCACACTACAATGTCTGCTGGCTCAGGCGTCTGCTGATTGGCCCATCAGAGCTGGGTATCCTGCTTTCCTTTGAGCATGTTGGCTCCCCAGTGACGGGGTATCAACAGTAATTTGTAAAGAAGTGGTGGCCGCATCACACACATCGGAGGAGGCTTGTGCTTGTCTTCACCCTCGTAGAATCAGAGACATTGCAAAGTGATGAGGCGACATGCTAGCGGATGGGATGGGTTAATTGGCTACTACTATATTGAGAGGGGAAAATTGTCAAAAATACTAAAAAAAGTACAATTTAAAAAGAAAAGCATGTTTTTTTCCTGCTCCTGTTTTGGAGGATATTGTTTTTTTGTTTTTTGTTTTTTTACAAACTCTTCAATAATTTTTTTGCATTGATTAAAAAATCTGGTCCGACTTTATACTTCTTAAACTTTGAATTGAAGCATCAACTCTTCTACACCATTTGAAGACAGATTACCTTATAAAGTCTTGTTACATTCATGTACATTAGTTACAGGAGGATTTTTTTCTCTCCTGTAATGTTTTTCAGGGTGTGTGGTTTGTTGAGACTTTGATGATATCTGTTGTGAACTTTCAGAAAGTTATATTAGGTAGGCCTGCTTTATCTTCTGATGGATCATGTTGAGGGTAATGCTGAAGGCAACGTCAATTCATAATTCTCACACAACCTTTATACCCAAATCCTCTTTCCCACAGCCTGTTTCTTCACATGCAGGGACGTAATACATGCAATGAATAAGTAATGGCCTGGGCGAAGACTCTACACTGGTTTTGGAGCGGTGGGCCGGGTGCTTGGGCCAGGGTGAGGTCTGCTATCTGATACAGCCAGACTATGATTATTGAGTCAAGTGGAGTCCTCTACTTTGATGGCTTTGTTAGTTTTGGCCTCTCTCCATTACACCACCGTCCATTTGTTGCCATCTCTTTTTTATTAGCGATGGAAAGGCTGCATTGTAATTAAGAAGCTTATAATGAGCTGGTGAGAGCAGTGAAAAAAAATGGCACTGGGGCTGGGCTGTGATTCGGGATGCTGGCAGGGGTGAACTGAGCAGCCTGCAGGACAAGGGGAGGCACACATACTTTGAGCAGATTTTGAGGTAATTTGTGTAACCAGGGCGACCCAATCCTCTGTGGACCCGCTTGTTCTGGGGATTTACACTGGTCAGCAGGAGGGATGGACAGCCATCGGCCCACTAAACCACACTGCAGAGCCTCTTAACTGGGCATAGGGCATGAAGAGGGATAAAGAGAGATGTTTTGGGTCGTTTTTGTGCTTCACTCTGACAGTTGTCTGGAGAACCACAGGCTGCTGTACTTGAACTAAGACTCTTCCAGCCATGCTTGAGGAGAAAATGATCTGGCAGGACATGTTTTCATAAGAGTTACATCTTCAGTGTAATAACATTGGTAGTAAGACATTTCAGGCATTCATATAAACATTCTCTACGCTGACTTTTTTCAACTTCTACACACGTTTGGGTTACTTTTGTTCATCTTGTGAATGAAAAAGTAAATAATTGGTGTTTCATGGAAAAAGACAGATTATATGCAAAAGCCCTTACCACTGTTTATTTATTTATTTATTTTACAAATTTAGTTCTAATCTAATCTCTTGACCCCTTGGCTTATTAATTAGTAATTAACTTTAAAAGTAATGCATATTTATTTAGTAGCTCTACAGTTATAAGACTGATGTGATACTAAAGTGCAGTCCCACATATGGATCCTTCGGGTTTTACGGGTTACATAGGACCTTTATAACCTATTTGTGTAAATGTAAATGCAGTTATTCCTATGATTAATAATGTATAGTGTAAAACAGGTTTTAGATCTAATAACTGTGGTGTATATTCCTGCTTTGCATTTTCAGTTGACTAGTGTTTTGAATGTACATGTGAGCCCACTCAGTATTGCTCTTTAGTTTTAGTTCATGAAGGGTACTGCAATATTATGTGTTGGTAGAGGCTCATTTTGCTTGTCTGGAACTTGCATGACCCTCTGCTCTGTATCTACTTAGTGCATGTCCACTGTCTGTGCCATTTCCTCCAGCCCTGCCACAGTGAAGCTTACCATACTGCAGCATGCCATAGACTTAAAGTACAGTCTTAAAGCCAGCACAGACCAGAACACTCCACTATTAAACCATAACATCACATGTCCTACTTCAGTTCATAGAGATGTAGTCATATTTTTTTCTGCTTTGAAAGAGATTCTGATATTTGAGGACCTATACTTAGTATTGGTGAGATAGTGCTTTGTTAAGCCTGTATATATTCAAACAAGTTAATATAAACATACAGTCATACACCAATATATACATATACAGGTTCATTTATTTTAATTACATTTAAACTATTTAAGTAGTTGATAAGTACTCAAATAATTGAATACTCAAATGCGAAATACGGTGACCTCCTTTAAATATACTCTCAGAACCACACTGCCTGCTGGCATTAACTACATACAGAACTTTACTGCATACTAACTATACAGAACCACAGTGCCTACTAACTACATATAGAATCATACTGCCAACTAATTACATACAGAACCACACTGCCAACTAACTACATACAGAACCACACTGCCTACTAACTACATATAGAATCATACTGCCAACTAACTACATACAGAACCACACTGCCAACTAAATACATAAAGAACCACACTGCCAACTAACTACATACAGAACCACACTGACAATTAACTACATACAGAACCACACTGCCAACTAATTACATACAGAACCACACTGCCAACTAACTACATACAGAACCACACTGACAATTAACTACATACAGAACCACACTGCCAACTAACTACATACAGAA
>BRDA01091011.1:0-22673 GCA_036984385.1 Crenuchus spilurus
ATCTTTGTTCTTCCACTCTTCAGCAGTAAAAGTCTGATTAATCCAGTCATGTCTGGACTGATCTCTGAAAGAGGGACTCTGACAGTGAGAGATGATCAGGCCATCAAACACTGTTGTCATTTCAAACTCGTTTGGATTTGGATCATCTTCAGGTGCTGAACGTAGAGTGTACAAATACTTCAGATATTCTGTAGAGCAAGAAAACAGCTAATTATTACAATCAGCATCATAATAATTCATGAATAATACATAATCAAATCAAATTTTATTTGTCACATACATAGTAATACAAGGTACAACTTGTAGTGAAATGTATAGACGGCAGTCTGATCACACAAAGCTTTGAAGTATAAGTTTTAAATATAAAATCTAAAAATTAAAAAATAATGTGCAAAAATACAAATGTTATGAAGATTAAAAATATGAATAAAAAATAAAAAATATAAAAATGTAAAGTATGTATGTGTAAAGAAGTAGAAAAAGATTTGATGTGCATAATAGATTGTATTGTCTATTGTGCATTTGTCCATGAGATAATCTCTTTAGCATAGTGTGATGTGGTGAGTGAGAGTCCAGTGTGTGTATGTGTGAATGTACCAATATTCTAGTCTTTGTCCCCATTCAGAATACAGATGGCTTGTCCCTTATAATAAACAATGTATTTCAGGTCAGGGTTGCAGTGAGACCCCACATTCCTTCACTGGGCGCTAGGCAAGGTATACTGTACAACCATTTTAGCTACAGCCAGAACAGGGCGTCAATCCACACATACACACACTCACTTCATCACAGCTTAGAGTAACCAATTCACTTCCAAGCTTTTGCACTGTGGAAGGAAACCCACTAATTCACGAACATGAAAACTCCACTTCAAAGAATTCTCCACCCAGATGGGGACCCCAGTGCTGTTAGGTAAATGTGTTAACCACTAAGCCACCAGTACTACTACCAAATGATCAAGAACCAGACTACAGTAAGCTCACTTACTCACAAAATGCTTTCAAAAATAGTTTTCAGTTTTAATTATATAGCTTATAATTTAAAATTAATTTATTAATAGTGTAGAGAAATCAAATCCTCTCTTTTAGGCTAAGATACAGATGAATAAAAAGACCTTGCGATGAAGAAGAGAGCCCCAAACCCCAACTCTTACATTTGAATCATAAATAATTGTAATTTTATCAAATTTATTGGTGTGGTGTCAGGCATTCATTTTAATCATACATAAACTGAGGCATTTAAAGCATATAGCAGGTCATAGATTAGGGGATTTATGGTAATATATTGCAAATACTTTGTATAGTTCCACTAAAAAGTAACTCATTTGGAATTACATGGAATTCTGCATTAAGTAAATAGTCTATTATCTAAATTATGTAGTTATAATATATCTCATCCATTTAAAATGTATAATTACAGATGTGACAAGCATAAACCAATTCATTATAACTAAACTATCACACTAACAATTGTGCTGTTCATATCTTTTATTGAGGACAGGGAAGCAGTCCATGACCTCTACCTGAAAAGACGTTGGGTGATACAAGACAATGACTCAAATCATGCCTGTAAATACAAAGAGTTGTAGATTAAGAATATGGGGCAGCTGTGGTCTGATGGTTAGGAATCTGGATCTTGTGACCAGAAGGTCACCGGTTCAAGCCCTGGGTATTTCATGACAGAAGTGCCCTTGAGCAAGGCACCTGAACCCCAATTGTGTTCACTAGTGTGTGTGTTTCACTGCAGGGATGAGTTAAATGCGGAAGTCAAATTCTGTTGTGTGCAGTCACACTGGCAAAGTTGAATCTAATCTGATGTTTTGGAATAGTCCAGATGTAGTGCTGACCTTAACCCTACTGAGTTATTGTGGCATGACCTGAAAATGGCTGTGCATGCAAGGCATCACAGAAATGCTGATGAACTGAATTTTAAACTGACAAGAAAAAATATTTCAAATTCCTTCTCAATGTTCTTTAAATTTTATTTGCAGAGTGGTTGATTGTTGATAAAAAGAGAGATGCTATTATATTCACTTACATTTTCTAGCCATTGTAGATGTTTACTGAATAAGCTCAATAATAAATCTGAATAGTACAACTGTTTACAGTGAGTGGCACGGTGGCTTGGTGGTTAGCATCTTCACCTCTCAGCGCTGAGGTCTTGGGTTCAAGTCCACAAATGGGTGGAGTTTCCTCGTTCTCCCTGTGGATTCCTCCCACAGTCCGAAAACATGGAGGTCAGGGGAACTGGCTACTCTCAATGGCCCTGTTGTGTGTTTGTGTGTGTGTGTGTGTAGGTGTGTGTGTGTGTGTGTGTGTGTGTGTGTGTGTGTGTGATTTGAGACACTCTGCGTGATTAGCTGCCACTTCTCACTGGTGTGTGTGGTTAAGTTCTAAGTGTGTTGATTGTAAAGCATCCTTGGTTATTAGAAATGTGCTATATAACTAACATTCATGATCAGATTTCACTAATGCACAAATCCTGGTATTTTTTTCTATCTGTGTTGTATTTATGTAATAAGTAATTAGATTACCTTCTCAAGAAATTTCATTACTATCTTAGAGAACAGGTCATCTATAATGAATTACAACTCCAAGACTGGTTATATATATTAAAAAAAGAATATAAAGCAAAGAAAAAGTCTATTCTGGCCTTAAAAGTGCCATTTGTTCCCTTTATGCCAATCTTATTCTTAAGAAGCCCAATTTTATTTCAGATGTTTTTCATTTTGGTCAGGTTTATAAGTATCAGAAGCTCACTTTAAATAAAGCAAGTGGTACAAAGCAATCAATGTGTCACATTATTAACCTCTAATGACCACAGGGGCAAATAGGAAAGTGTCAAGGATCACAATGTCACAAGGAGTCTGTGATGTCCCATGCTGGGTTCATTCCAAAACAGGAGTGATAATAATATTCCGATATTACAATGTTTTACTGAAAGAAATCAGGCTCTCAGCGAGTTTGTTAAAGAATTCACTTACCTGGTCTTGTTGTCTCCAGTAAGCAGCAGAAAACACATAACAGGATGAAGCTCATAATGTAGTTCTACATGTAAATCCTGTAGTTTCAGGATTTGTGCATTTTAACAGCTACAATAACTGTTGTGTGAACATTTGTACACCCCTGCAGTCTGAGCACTTTCAGAATGGTTCACCTTAAAGCCTTTTAAGAATGCACTGGTAGAACTGGAATAGTGGGAAATAAAATATGCTGAACATTTTCAGAATGTTTATCTAACACTACGTAAGCGATACCTTTAACTGCAGATCAAAATCATCTTATTATTAATACTGTGGACCATAACTACAATTAATCGTGAACACAAACACTGAAAAGACCAGCAGAGGCAACAAACATTTACACTTTTTATTAAACAAGCACAACATGAGTGGACAAGAAGCACAAAGTGATGGATAACACCCTGATTTAGCGTACAACAATGACATCTATATGAACAGACTGAAGAAGCTGGGAGAGAAAAGACGAGCAGAGAGGAGAAACAGACAGACTGGAAACGAGCGAGAAGAAAAAAGTAGGAATAGAAAACAGCCGTGTGAGACAGAGATGAGGAGAGAGAGAGAATTTAAGACAGTCTGGGAGAAACATGCAAGCAGACTGAGAGAAGCTTCACCATGTACTGAATGTGCAGACTACAAATGCTCTTTAATGTTTACATATGCAAAAAAACAACAGATTACAGTTGATCCACAATGATTATTTATATCAAAAATATATCAATGGGTCTATGGCTACATGAAATAGAGAAAGCACATACAATATCAAATATGTACAGTTTGTATGTGAGTATTCAACAAATTCTTATATACAGAAAGGTTTCTGTCCCAAGTCCTAACATGTATTACACTTGTTGAACACAGACAGAATATCGTGGTGGTGAACCACCATTTTTCCAAAATTGGTTAGGATGCTGGCGTCAGCTTGGGTGAAGTCCAAGTGATAATATTGTACAGTCCCACTGTTTAAAAATGTGTGGATGTGCTTACAGAGAGGATCATGCACTTTTCCATAATACCCACAACCCCTCCAAAGAAAAAATAACATTAGAATATATGTAACAGGTGAACTACAGTTGCTCCAGGTCAGTGTGCCCATATATGGAGAACTTCAGCCTGTCTGGCTTCCTGAAACAGACGTAAACAAATTATACACACATATATATCACTGAATACACAGAGGCATCATTTAATTAAAAAAAGATCATATTTTATATTCATTAACTACATCTCACACTATACAGTTAATATTAATAACTATACATTTATTAACTATGTACAAAAGTTTACAGACACCTGCTTATCCAGTTTCTTGTGAAATCACAGAAAGTAATAACCTTTGCACCCATTTGCTGCAGTAACAGCTGATACTCTTGAGGATTTGTTTGCAGTCATCTGAGTGCATTAGCAAGGCCAGATACTGATACTGAAAGTGACCCAAAGGGTCCTTGTCATGTGTCAGCAAAGCATTTATGGGTTTTATTCAGAATTTTGTGTTTATCGGCCCATTTACTTGTGAGCAGTAATGATTCTGACTGTGTTGCATCAATGGCTTTTATAAAATGAAACAGGTACATTAGTTAATTGATTAATTGATTATCTTCATGTTAATCATCTACAAAACCAAACTGTAGCACCTGGTAGTTAATTTCTATTACATTGTGTCTTTGTAAATATGTACTACACACCTTAGCTTGAGATGTAAAGTAAAAAGTATTGACTTTAACTGCAGCTACTGGCGTTTATGGCCTTTCTTATATGCCCCTTCACATGTTACAACGACTTTGCACTTGTATGAATGTAATAGAAGTTGAACCTGTTTAAGGACTGCACTGTCTCTGGACCTTTGAGCCTGTGGTGGGTCCAGACTCTTCACTGTGACGTTTCCCAGAGATTGAAGTAATGCTGGAGTGGAGCCCTCGGCCTAAAAAATAAATAAATAAAACTCAATAAAAAATTATTCTTCTGATTTTCCCCACCCAGCTTAGAAACAAAAACAATGACGTATGGATGTTGTCATTTGACACAGACTGCATCAATGTTAAATACTTTACTACCTGTGCAAATCCTATGCAAATAAAGGTCAACCAAATACCAAAAATAAGGGATCTTGATTGGTTTTCATGTTACCCACCAACACTGCCAGGTGAAAATAATTCTAACCCTGTAACACAATCTCTCACACCAAATCAAAAATTTAATGAAGTAAAATCTAAAGATTTGACTGCTGGCCGGGCTTTACGAGGGTTAACCTTAACTGTGACGCTGAGGGTTTGTATATGTTGTTGTTTTAGTGAACTAATCATTAAGGCTGGTCTTCAGTATAACTGCAGCATTTTAATATTCATAGTGAAGTTGACCCTTTAAAATCAGGACTCTGAATAAGATGGGTCTTTACCTTGCTTTAGCACAGAGCCAGGTATCTGCTGAGCTTCCTGTCTGTAACACAGCATTCCACTGCTGCTGCCTGAATAACCTGCACACAAGCAAAATGATCTATAAGAACATGTTTGGACTTTGCAGTAAGAGTTTTATAGAGCTTATTATTGTTGAAGATGGAGGCAGCTGTTTCCATCACTTATCAAACTCCCCCACTGTGTTTGCAGCACATCAAAAGTTTGGCTTTAACATCTTTTAAATGTTATGAGTAATGACTTATTTTCATTTGACTGTTTTTTAGTTTAATGGAGGAAAACATCAAAAAGCTATCAGTCTTCAGTGTCTTTTGAATAGTAAATAATATGTAAATGTTTTTATTCTGTTAAAAGCACAGCTAATTGTTAATGAGTGCCGACATCTCCCATTATTCCCAAAAAAATTCAGTCAGTAGGGCTTTACACAGGAAATATTTCATTTGTGTACCCTGTTGTGTGCTGCTGCTGGGATGTGTGTCTCCTTGGGGGTAGACCATCATCCCACTGTGCCACTCCCCTTGTGGGTTACCAGTCATCTGATACCCTACAGAAAAGAGAAGAGGTCATCACTACAGACATATGAAAACAAATCACATCTTCATTTTAGAAAAACAAAAGAACCAGCTGAGCCTGTTCATACGCATGCATTACCCACAGTAAGAAGAAAAACAAAGCATTCCTGACTCTCTGATGACCTGGTAACATGTTTCAGTATTTAAATTCCCTTTAAATCAACATTTTAACATCTACTAAGAGCTGGGATCAATTAACTTTACAGGCCACACTTTACAGCAAGGGCTACTAATCACAGTACTTTATTAAAACTGGTTAAAGAGTTTTAGGGACAATCTGCTATCTTTAGTGATCATTTTAGTTGCTACCTCACTGGATATTTAAACCTTCACTAAGTGCTAACATGAGAGTGTAGTTTTAATTGACTAAAATGAATGAGGACTTATTTCACATGAATAGGAGTTATATGAGCGACATCAATTAACTACTAGAGCTCAGTTCTCTCCGATGTTCAGTCATATTAATATTTATTAATTGCTTCTTATCATCAATCACTGAGACATTACTTTTTTATATCAATGCTTAATACAGACACAGCCTTCCACATCTGTTGTATAATCTGTCTGTAGGCTATGGGATATCTACCTGAGGATGCTGCAGGCTCTTGGGTGGTCTCTGTCGGTGGGAGACCCATCATACTTGTGGAGTTCTCTCCATTTCCATTAGGATTGGACGGCACAGTTGCCAGCAGTCCTAAAAAGAGTCAGACCTCAGTTAGAGAAAAGAGTACCAACAATAAAAAAGGCATTAAATAATAATAAATAATAACAATAATAATAATAATAATAATAATAACAATAACTTATTATTATTAATTATTATTATTATTATTATTATTATTAATATTAATATTATTAATTATTATTACTCACCCAGGCCTCGGTAACAGGACAGCTGCTGGTAGATCTGTTTCATGCGTTCAATGTTAAGGCGGCTAGACTCTGCATGGTGTACCATTGGTTTGGGGTAGTGAACACCAATCACACACTTGGCTGCTTTCTGTACACTTTCAGGGGCATTCCAGGGGTCGTAGATGTACTTGGCAGGAAATCCTCTCAGGATAGGTAAGTATCGCCTGCATGACAAGAGTCAGATTGTTCACCTGTCATTATACTATAAGACAAATATATGTAAGAAAATAATAGGAGCAGGAAAGAAAGGGCCTGTCACTTCCAATCATGACAAATTTCACAGTGGAATGTACATGAACGTGTGTGCTAAACAGACTGTAAGCTAGGGCTGCAGGTGCACTCACTGGCTACTTATACCTGGTAACTACATTGTTTATTTGAGCTCCACTGAGCATACAGGTGCACTTTATAGCTCTACAACTACACACTGTAGTCCATCTGCTTCTCTGTATACTTTGTTAATCTCATTTCACTTTCAGCACTGCATCAACACTGATGTGGTGGTGGTGTGTTAGTGTGTGTTGCACTGGTATAAGTATAAGTGAATCAGACACAGGATGAAAGGAGATTAACAAACTATACAGAGAAACAGACGGACTACAGTCTGTAATTGTACAACTACAAAATGCACCTGTATGCTCAGTGGAGCTGATCAAATGGACTAATGTGGATACAAGGTATTTGTATCTAAAATAGCCAGTAAGTGTATATAATTTATTAATCATTGTCACTATATATTATAATACAGATTTCAGAATTGCAGTACATTATAGTACTGATTTTGGATGCTGTAATATAGAAAGAAGTCCCTAATAAATAAGCATGTTCATGCAAGTAAACAATTTGTCAATATAATGGATTGATTGCACATTAATTGCACACAATTTAGGGTTCAAATCAATTTTAGCATGTTACAACTTGCAATTTAAAGGATTACCACAAAACAGCATATTTTTCCACATGATGCAGCTTTAGAGAGTAAAATTTGTCTAACTGGCAACAGACCATCATTCATAACAAAGCAGAATCTCTTTTAAAGTTGGGTAATGAAACACACCTTATGTAGTCACCATTGGGGTCAGTGCGGCGTCCGAAGCCCACTGGGCAGTAGCAGTGGAAGAACTGCTGGAAAAAGGAGCTGCAGGAGAGCCACATCCAGCTGCCTGCATTCACACTCCAGTCTGCATCCAGTAAAAGCTCCTCAAACACCTGGTGTCACATTACATACAAGCAGAGTTATAAGCCCATGTATGGAGCTGCAGAGACACCTACTGGTGAAACAAGTAACTACACTTGTCACTGACTTTTTGTTTATTAATTTTATAATGTAATTAATAAAAATAAAGGATTTAACATTTCCTCCACGCAGCTAGAGTAAGACAAGATCTGCAGCTTATCTTTGTATTGTGATGATGCCATACAATGTGTCTATAGAATGACATCAACATCACTGATGTCACATATCAGCTACTTGTGTTCTGATCTTTATTATATCACTAACAGCTTATTTAAGTATTTGAAAACCTGATGAACATTCATTTATCTAAATAACCTGGTCCCAGTTACCTTCATGCCCTCCTCCCAGCTGATCCAAAGGTCCCCGCGGGTGAGGAAGCAGGCCACAGCATGTCGGGCCAGGTGATGGATCCAGCCTTCCTGCCTCAGCTGGGTCATGATGGCATCGATCCAAGGGAAGCCTGTCCTGCCCTCTGCCCATTTGGCCAGCGCCTCTGGGTTGCGGTCCCATGGGATCTGCACACAGATGGGGTTTCCCTCCATCTTGTCGAAGCGCGGGTTGTTGGTGGCAGCTGTGTAGAAGAACTCTCGCCACAGGAGCTGACCATAGAGTGAGAGAGGGGGTGAGCTGTTCTTCTTGACCTGAGAGATACAGAAAGAAAGGTTGGTTTTGTTTTCTAGTTTTAACAGAACTACTGAGCTTTTACCCTCAAAATTTTATACATTTGATGTTTATTCCTCTCACATAACTGAGTGTCACTCTTTATCCTTTTGTTAGTGTACCTGGATTAGATTCCAGAGAACATGATTTGACACCCCTCTAGCCCACATCTGGCATTAGACATGGTGCCAATAGGTTCATGTTTATCTGCTCCAGAGTCTTATTCTATTAGCAGTACGTCTTTAGACGGACAAGCTGTGTGTTTGTACATCTGTAGCTGAATGCATTCTTTCATAGGGGTGTCCACAAACATTTGGACATATAAAGCGTAAGTGTGCTAAAGTGCATACCTTCCTGTACAGGTCGGTGAGTTTGAAATAGAAGAGTCGACACGAGAGGCAGCCAAACCTCAAGTAGGGACTGAGGCCAGTGGGACTGGCCAACAGGGAGTTGGCATTCATTCTGGGACGTTCGAAGTTGGCCACCCATGCCTGGAAAACATGGAATTGGATGAGTGACTGTAGAAAATCATCACAAGCTGTAACATCAAACCACTGTTGAAAGAGATGATATTAAAGTTGGCTTAAAGGGCTGCAGGTCCAGTGCAGGTTAAAAAATTTATCAATAAAGTTCTAACCTTTCTCTCCAAATGCCTCTCGAGGCGCGTGAGAGCCTCCGTTTCTCCTCCAGGCCACACAGCTGAGGAAAGCCCCTCTGTGTCAAAACCTGCACACACACATACAGAGTGGTTTGGTATTGGTGTGTATTTAAACCTATATGGTTCACAGAGTTTTACATTTCAGGGAAAGTGTTCTTAAAATGTAGAAACCATCCTATAAAGGACGGAAATAAATGCTGAGTGCTGGCATATACGTAAAAATGCTTTAAATAACGAAAATGACTGAAGTAGTGCATTTCTGTGGTGCTGTTTTCCTGGAAAACTATGGGAATACTTCCAGAAACAGTTTAGAAACTATCTGCAAAAACGCTGTACTGGAATAATGGTAATAGACTGGACATACAGGACCTTGTCTATGAAGGAAAAATACCAGCTGATGTATTATCCAGTGAATTCTGAGGAAGTGCTGGGTGACACGACCTCAAATCAATATCAGGGATAATTACAATTAATGAACATTTGTTTTGTTCTTTTTGTTTTTGACTGACACATGCAGTAGTAATATGTTTTAAAGGTGTCGGTACATAAATAAACATAATAAAATAATTGAAATAACTGACACGGGCAAGATTACGTAAATTAGAGATCCTGAATATCGATGCATGTTTAATAAGCAGTTTATAGGTTTCTGTAAATTTTATAATTTATTCTGCTGAGCAGCTGGGAGTCAAAGATTTCTTTGGCTATATATCCTCAAATCACAATCTCTCAGAAATGAGTTTATCTGTCTCTAACATGTTCTCTACAGTCTTCTAAATGTGCTTTTTAAGCAACCATAACCTAGTTTCTCATGGCTTATCATTGGTTTGCATCTTGTGAGGTCAAGCTGGCTTAGGCTTCTCTGTACACTCCTCTACTCAAGTCTATATCCTTAAAGTTCTTGAGCTGTTTAAGATTTCAAAACAAGGTTTAATCAGTGATTAAAGTAGTTTTCAGACATCTACTGGTGTAATGGGTCATTTGCTATTTTTCATTTAGAGGTGGTTAATCCAGGTCCAGAAAGTAAAATCCACCCCAGGATTTTGTTTCAACTGCCTTGTTGGTTCCGCTGCAGATATGCTGCAGCAGAGGCACTCATGAAGTAGGAGCAAAATCCTGGGTTGGATTTTTACTTTCTGGACCTGGATTACCCACCTCTATTCATTTCTGTACAATGTACTAAAGAATCCATGTTAATGTTTGAGCTGAATGACTCGGTCAGCCTTACAATAACATCACTAGACCTTTTCTTATCTCTCATATGATTGAAATAATGATACACTAACACTACAAAAACTTAAACCTAGCTGTTCTTTTATTTTTGCACAGGAACATGCGACACCCACCGAGCTCCTCGAGGGAGGGCACTCCAAACTTCTCGTCATGGTCGTCGGAAAGCGGAGTGGTGCAGGAGCCCATGACTTCTGCTGTGATTGCCTCAGCTGGAGTCTCCACCGCCTCCATCCTGCTGATGAGCGTCTGAAAGCGCTTGTAGGTGAGTGGAGACTGACCGCCATTGAGCTCTATGATCCTGAGAGTCAGCAGAAGGACAGGAAACACATTTGGAAACAGACATGAACAATGGCATGAAAAAATAGGATTAAATATACAATCATCTACCAGTAACTATGAACTACTGTAGCTAAGAGTTTAGAGTAAATGAGTGATGGTTAGAAGAATACGTACTTGTCCAGATCATAGAGGGTGTGGGAGATGCGTACTGTCACCTCCACGCCTGCCTCACTTGCCAGCTTCTTAATGGCTGCATCTCGCTCTTTGCCAAATGGCTCCGAGTCATATTCATAAGACAGACGAGTGATGTTCCACTCCTGAGTCAGAAGAGTACAGTCAATTTCTGTTTAAAGAGCAAAACTGCTGTTCTTTTCTCACTTTTTCATCTGTGACAAGATGGGAAGCTGCATTTCTGTCATAAGAATATGCTAAAATTCATTTTATAATGGCTACTCTACCACACAAATGTGCTAAAACCACTTGTAACGAGCATCTCTCAGAAGAAGGTGATCAAATGTGTAATCTCATGTATTGGCAGCCTACAATTATTTTTTAAGTATCTTTTTTCTACTGACCACTCAAAACACCTGTTATTATTTATATTAACTTATGTAACTTGTCAGTGTTATGCTTGAGCTCTTTTAAACCTGTCTTTCTTCTAAAGTGTCCATCAGTCTGGTTTTAACAGTGTTTTGTACATTGCATGAACCACTGGCCCTCATCCTCACCCTAAAAGCTAATGTTTTGACTCCTTTTGTGATTAGCAAACAAAAGTGACATTTACTACTGCATCTCCAAAAAACCTGAATATTGTGAAAAAGTTTGTGTTCATAACTGAATTAAAAATGTAAATTGTCATTTTTTATATATTACAAATTACATATTTTATTTATTTTGTTTTATATACCACTTTACCTGTAATTAATATCAAATACATGGTATTTTACCTTTTTGAATTAAACTACTAACTTTACAATATTATATTGCACCATACAGCAAGTCAACAGCTAATTGGCCAGGTTAAAATTCAGCTATTATAACCATAACTACATTTTAAGGGATTAAAAGCTACATTTGACCAAAGCATGGCTTCCTGCACATTAATATAACATCTTTATTCTCTTAATTTAACCTCTGCAAATATATTACCTTGAAGAGTCTGGGGAAGACATCAGTGGGCTGGCCCCGGATTACAAACAAACGAGAGTTGAGTTTGCGGAGGCTGGCATCCAAGTCCTCCAGACACTGCAGTAAGAACCTGTGGAATACAAATTTTCAGAAATGGGAATTAATCTGAAATATGTCCTTCAAAATTATTTTATGTACCTGGCTACAACACTTAAACAATACAGTGGAACCTCGGGAATCGTACAATTCAGTTATCGTCAATTTTCTGCGGAATTCCCAGTTATTATTCGTCCGCCTGGTTTTTGTCGCAGTGCCCACAGGACTCGCTGATAATTTTGCAAAAACAAAGCATCCACCCACGTGTTCATCACTCAAACACCAGTTTGTCATTCATTTGGGTTTTGTTTCTAGTTGATAACGCTGAATCCGAGAACAGGTGTACAAAACAAAGGCTGCCAGCTGGACCACACCGGCACTCTCTAAAACAGACCGTAAACTTGTAAGAGTGATGTTAAATGTTTATTTATCCATTTCATTAGTCTTTTGTATTTATTTCTCATTGTGTTCTGTATGTAAAACTATAGTTATTCTATATAAAATGTGTTTCTGTTAATATTTTGGAGTGTCTGGAACAGATTAATTGAATTCACTTTATTTCTTATAGGAAATATTGCTTCAGTTATCATTCATTTCGGTTATCATCAGGCACTTTAGAACAGATTAATGACAAAAACCAAGATTCCAATGCATTTCAAAAACCTTAAAATAACCAGCACTGAAGCTCGCTGGTTTTTGAGGCCGAGACCAAGACTACTGTAGTGCAGTGATTAGTGTAACTGCTCTTAATAAACCAACCAGTAGCGTTTTAACTGAAGGTACATGATACCACTAGAACCAACTGTTTATTGCACACAGGAGTGCCATTAGCAGATAATGTCAGTCCTTATGTAAAAGATGATCTAATACAAGCTGAACAGAGCTTTGGGCTCTTGAGAAATCGTGCTCATGACCACAGCTCAGTGGAAAGTCCTGGTAGTATCAAGCCTTCACATCTGATTCTGGACCAGCAATGATGTGTCTTGTTATAACCACATTTATTATGGATGAGAAAGTGAAACAGATCCCAGATCAAGAGATGAAGCATTAATAGCTGACTAGGCTCCAATTTCAATCACTGAAGGGCAGGGTGGGGTGAGTTATGGTGGGAGATGATTCATAGGTGACAGTGAAACTACTATGATTACAGATTAAATAGAAGATTACAGAGCAAGACTAAACTGAAAAATACTAATGTATTTAATTTATCCTTTCAATTTTGTTATCTGCCAACAGACCTGTAGCATCTTACTTTACTACATGCTTCCTCCAAACAGAAAAGTGCTGCTGCAGCCATTCTTAACCTGGAGGTTTAAATTCCTTTGAAAAGAGCACCGACACCTTTGACCCGGAGGTTCTTCCACTGTATTCTGTCACCACAGATGACTAACTGTACCCCCATGCTGTGTTATAAAGATTATGCTAGGTGTAGCCTAAAAAACCTTCACATCTGTGCAAATGTAAATTGTGTAATATTATTTTAATGCACTGATACTGGCCTGAACACATAGAAACACAATGAAAACCCTGTAGGGTAAAGAGTGTAAATGTGGAGGCTGTGAGTGTAACAAAAACACACTTCCTGACCTCTGGACCCCGTTATATAAGCTCTCCGTAAGCCCCAGAGTAACCTTTGGCCACTCTCTCTGCTACCTTGAGTAAACCTCCAGAAAACCTCACTGTTAACATCTGATCAACCTACAATCCGCTGGCCTACTTTAGCTTAATCGTGAGGCATCATTTTTGGAAACATGCTAATCAACTAACATGCTAATCAACTAATCATACCAATAAATCCTACAAAAAGCAGAGAAGAGCAGACCATGCCATGAACTATTACATTACAATAGACACCGCAGGACTAGCACGTCTTTTCTTCTGACTTTCCTTTCACATTTTCACAGTTTTAAGAAAAAAAAAATCAGTCTGAAGGTTGGATTAGCTAGCACATGTTCTCATGTAGAAAACCTTCTGCTATCTTGTGTCTAGCGCAGACATTTCTATGTAAAGATGACATAAGTATCATTTCAGAGAATCTGTCAATGACAAACGGTTTAAACATATACAGTGCCACATCAAAAAATTGCTGTTGATTATTTGATTCAAACGATAAACTTATATTTTAATTAATTAATTAATCAATTAATTATATTCATTACACGTAAAGTGAAATGCTTTAGTTTTGTTGTTGACTAGTATGGTTACAGTTCATAAAAATCAGAAACCTAGAATCTATTTTTTTATATTTCCTGTTGAGTTATTTATTATTCAAACAGCATCAACAATAAAATAAAGTTTTGAGATGCGTCACTTTATGCGTAATGAACACAAAATATTTAACAGTTCACATGTTTGTATTAAATCTGGAGATGCACGAGCAATAAACATGGAAAACTTTAGTCAAGAACTGTCATATCAGTCCATCCCTTAATGGTCTACACATGAGGAGTGATGCTGTAGTTTTGCATGAATGACATTGTTGAAAATTGTGTTATATTAGATCAAAGCTTTCTTGTTAAGCAATAGTTTAGCTGTGCAGTTGTTACTGGTGCTGAAACGTCTTATTTAGTTGCATGCAGCATCATTTGTATCATCCTCTTTCGCTGTATTTCTGTTCCCCGTTTGTCCACTTTATTATTATCTGAATACAATGTACTATTCTGCTGTTACCTGGCAACAGCAAAGGACACCACAGTTAAAGAAATGATAACAGACTGTCTCTGTGGACAAAACATGAAATATTCTCTATTTCTGTAAGAGCAACATCAGCAGTAATCTGCACTCCATACTTTTGTCCTGTTATTTTATGGCATCACAAGCACTAAACAATAAAGTGACCCAGAGATAAAGATCCATGTTCAAGATATTAGACTAATATCAGCTACACTGAATGAATGATTGTTACACTTATATAGCGCCTTTCTCAAACCCAAGGACGCTTTACAATCAACACACTCCATTTACACACATACAATCACACACACCGGCGAGAAGCGGCAGCAAATTGCGCACAGCTCAGCGAACTAAGGCGCCGTCACTATGATCTGAGGATCACGAGTTCAAATCCTGGTCATGCTGCTTGCCATCGACAGCCAGGGCCTTGAGAGAGCAGAATTGGTAGTGCTCTCTCTCTTTGAGTGGGCAAGATGGCATAATCTTCCTAACACTATAAACAATGTCGACTGACTTGGGCATCTGTGGGGCGAACCATCAGAACTGGGGATTTCCGCTTTCCTCCGAGTGTGCTAGCTGCCTGGTGGCAATGTATCGCCAACAGTTACCAAGTCAAGTAGTATTAACTGAAATGTTGTGGGTCTTATGAAAAACATTGTCTTTTGGTGTTAACGCTTTTTGTTAAGTAATGTTTGTCTGTTTGAGCTCAAACTATGTCTGTGGTCTGTTTGAAGCTAACGAGCATAAACAGACAGGAAGCAGGACAGCAGGTCAGTTAATTTGGCCAGTTTAGGCTTCTACTTTAAAAGTTATCCATAATAAACAATAATATAATAATTGTTAAAGACGTCAACTAAAATTTCAGGATTGTAAAGGTCCATCCTTGGCCTACTCAGAAATATGGTACATCATAGCTAATGTACACATACGATATGCCTATAAGTTCTACAACTAAGCCTTAGGAAAAACTAAATTGTAAGTGAATCTAGTAAGCAGTCCAGGAACAATAATGCAGATAAAACAATTAAACACTGATTTCCATTCAAGGTATGATGATATATGAGGAAATTTTACCAACGTCTTTACAGTGGTTGTGATATTAGGTGTCTATGTGATGGTAAACGACAATCAAGCAGCCTCAAACATTCTGACCCAATTCTGTTTCCTGTAAAATACAGACACAAGGTCCCAGAAGCTCTCTCTATTATATCATTAGGCTTAATTACAGATTAAGCATAAACCATAGCGTACAAAAGCATGATTTGGGTCAAAATCTAAAACAGGCAAACCCCTCACTGTGAGATCATCATTGGGAAAAACTGATTCCAAAGAGATCTACCTGGAATATTGCGAATGAAATCCATGTTATCCGCAGTTATAACTATTAGCTTATTTTAGATGATAAATCTATTGTAAAAGATTAAATCCTGCATGCAAGGACAGGGCAGCTTGTATAATGGGTGTGGAAAAAGGGAGTGAAGTGGAAGATGATGCTGTTGTATAAACAGAGTGAAGGAAACATACAACTGTCTGGCTTACATAATCAAAGTGCCAGCAAGCACTGCATCTCATGCAACTCAACAGTACAAATGTTATGTCTAGTACTGCATATAAATAAGAGAATATAATCAAATATGTGCCGAGTTACTCACAAATACACATGGTATCAACTGAAGATGTAGATGTCATTTTGCAATCCACTATTGGTGACAAATAAAATTATATGCCATGTTTTGTTTAATACCAAGACGACGAGAGGAACACCTAGAAGAGAAATTCAGCAACTCCTGCACATAATTATCACTAAAAACAGGAGCTACGTTCTAAGAAAAAAACCATTCTTCTTAAGTAAACTAGAGTAAAGGTTTCTAACAGTCTATGCTTTCATTTTTTTGGTGATAACCCCAAATTCATAGATAAGCAAAGGCCTCAATGTCAACAGTGAACTCCTGCTTGATGCCAGAAATACAGGAACCTAGTTGTTATGCCTGGACCAAAAGATTTTTAAAAATCTAACAAAAAATTGTTATAATATTATAATTATACATTATATAGACTTGGCAATGTTCTGTAAGAGTAGTGCAGTAAATACCAATAAAATAATATAAATACATAGAGCTAAAATAATAATAATAATTAAAAAAAATAAATAAATAAAAATAATAATAAAAATAATAATAATAATAAAATAATAATAATAATAATAATAATAAAAATAAGCAAACTGCTGCTAATGTAACACTGAACATGATACCTGAGGCAAATGTACCCTGAAAGAAGTCAAAGCAAGACGGGATGGGACCAGAAACAGCTAGCACTGTTAATACTATTACACTTGATATCAGATTGTCTCCAAAGGTTCTCTACTGTATCACAGACACAGACTGTATTCAAATGACTTTGTTTCCCAGATGAAACAAAAACAGGTCAAAAACCACAACTGGAAACTTCCAGAAAAGTAAAAAATTGTCTCATTCACAAGCACTTACTTATTTGGAATTTGGAAATGGCTAAAATGATTAAACACTTCTCAACTGATGGCACATAGTGAAGCATAGTTGGCCAATAATTCTCAAGTAACTGAAATAGCCACCAACAATATAACACTACAGGGTGTCACTTTACAATAAGGGTCATCAACAGCATTAAACATTATTAAATGATCGACCAATGTCTCAATAATTGATTAATTAATGACACCAATGTGAAACTTCTCAAATTAACTCCGATGAACCACTTATTGGTGATAATCACACACAACTCAATTCTAAAATGTTCCCAAAACTGTTACAAGCACTTCAACAATGAAGCGTAATTTTTTCACATGGTAACAAGGCCTTTCCACAAAATAAACTCAACATGATTCACACTGGTTCTGAAGTGGCTGACTTTTGAAAGGCAACCAGAAAGGAAGTGAAAAAAAGCTTCCCTGCAGCATGGGCTGGTTAAAGTGAAGACAGACAGAGGCCTCACTGATGACAAATGACATGTTTTATAGCATCATTTGTCTGCACAGTATGATGGCATCACAGAGATGGGAAGAGGTGAACCCATATTCAAGGTAAAGTGTGGGTACTTTAGCGAAATAATAAATCAAAGTAAAATCACCTTTTCATAAACCAGCCTTAACAGAAGTAGACATATCAGTACATGTACTTATTATTTAATTCCTCTTTGCATTAGCCCACACACATACAACAGTGAGCACAGCACACAGTAGTGGACAGTGCACACACTTAAAAGAACAGTGGGCATCTACTGCATCGCCCAGTGAGCAGTTGGGGTTTAGGTGTCTTGCTAAAGGGCACTTCAGGCACTTCTTGCCAGTTCAGAGGATCAAACCACAAACTTTCTACGGAGCCCCTAAGAGGCCATCCCATGTAGATAAAAATAATGCATGGCCACGACTTAGTAAGGAATGGGAACAACATAATAACGTGTGACCTTGGCTTAGTATTGTGCGGGAATGAGACAGTTAAAACGTAGCCACAACTTAATAAGCCCTGGGTATGAGATAGTTAAGATGTGGCCACGACTTACTAATGACTCAGATAATGACTTCTGGCCACTCCTTAACTCTTATTCCAAAGTCCTCACCACACATTATTTTATGTACACAGGATGCAATACATTTTGGCCTGCTTCTCTAAATTTCAGGCCATGGCTGCACCCAAAAATAGTGCTATTACTCATTCTTAGTAGTGAGTTACACCCTCATCTGCTCACAACACAGTAAACCAAAGGAAGCCGTCAGATCAGTGCAGAAAAATTAGTGAAAATATGGACAATGTCACATCTCTAAGGCTTATTTAATGAGAGTTGTGATGGGCAGTAAGACGTCAGAGGTCACGTGGTGTTTCCTTACCTCCACCTGTTGATTCCAACGTTGGACGATCCGGCAAACCAGGGGTCAAGGATGTACACACATCGAACAGTGTCCGCTCCCTGGATGGATTCTCTGAGGGAAGGATTGTCGTGGAGCCTCAAGCCCTTCCTGAACCAGTGGATCGTATTTACGACCATTACTTCACTGCACAAGTCCTTTAAGGATGTAATGCTTTAGAGCGTAGACGCAACCCCTTCAAAACAGTCAATGCAATCAGAAAGAGTTCAGTGAAAAATCTATAATTTTTCAGTCTAATAATCTAAAACGCCGCTAAATATGTAAAACAGTAAAAACGCCTTAAGTCAGAAAAGTTAGCCTTGCTCTAACAAAACGCTTTCCATCATGTCAAGAGATTTAAACATCGGCCACAGTGGAACCATTTGGCCTCAAGTAAGGCTCGCCTCGCTCGGTGGAGCTGAATACTCGACGGGCTTTAGGACCGGGCGTTCAACCGTACTTCCCTTCCCCTGTTGTATAACTTGTTTTTCTGAATGGCGAAAAAAAGAAAGAGAAAAAAATGGCAATAGTGGTAAATATATATTCAATAAATTGCTAATCCAGAACACGAGGTGTTGATGGTGTGAATGTAAAGCCAGGTGAATCGCAGCGCGCTCCCGTGACCAGGCTAAAGGAAGATAAACGGCGCGCGTGCACGCGATCCAGAACAGTCTCGGTTATGTAAATACTAATAGTCGCAAAAACCGCACAAAACACGCTCCTGAAGTCCGAAACAGATAACAAGCTCACTCCGCGAAAAGTAAAAGCTCATTTTAGCGAATTCAGCTCGTGTCTTTGCGTCCTCGTTTTAATCCACTTGTGAATGTTTTCCCACGGTGACTCTCCCGTGCGCGTTTCGGCCATATAACTCAACTCGCTCCTTCTGACCCCACGGCTCCGCCCACTTGCTACGCACATTGGACTGGACGACTTTGATTGGTTGCTCTTCGGCATGACGCAACAGAGCACGAGTCACGTTCCTCTAGTGTGATTCAAGACGTTATTGTGTTTTTGTGTTAAAACGTCGACAAAGACCCACATAAATGTTATAAATCGTCACACAGTATAAAAAATACAAAATAGAGCTTTCTGGTTTAAGTACTAAATTTCTACAAGATAACGACATATATAATGACACTCCTCCCGCTTCGACGTTGATTGGCTGGAGTTGAAGTACCCGGATCAGCACATGAGCTCAGGTATGAGCGAGAAGTCACGTATTGTTGCCAGGTTCGCGCCAAATTTGGACTATTTATAACGTGTGTCGCGGGTAAAATTTTAACGGTTAAAGTGCTGGTGTTTGGACTACTTAAAAATACCGTGGTCGCGAAAGAATCTTATAGTACCACAGTAGAAAAGGATTGAATCGTGTTGGAGAGACCTAATGTAGACTAATATTAGAAGATTCATTGGCATGGGATCTGACAATATAGATTAGAGCATAACGAAAGGAAAAGTATATACTACGTTTTAATAGCTAAAGCTAACTTATATTATTGTCTACATAAAAAAAATAAACAAACAAAAAATAAGTAGAAAATAAACTTAAATACAAAGTAAGGTATTTACTTTTTCAAACGTCTGTGATTACACTTCATATTTCGCACCAGTTTCAACTTATGTAAGGCGGCTTTCTGTCAAGATATTGGGCTGACAGAATATTTAATGACCTGGCAACCTAGGAGCCACAGCTTGTGTTCATTTTCTCTTTCAGGACTGTGTTAAAGGTGTCGTGTGTTCATTTACTGCGGTTAAAAAGTCACAAATACTAACATAAACAATCTAAAGGCTATACTAGTATAATATAAGTTTTAATGTTGTCCATTTTATGCATCACCAATCAAGCTCTCCACCTCAACCGCAGCTGTAATTTCTATACGGCTGAATCCCCGTTTTCTGACTATGTATGTACAGCATCAGTGTATAAGTCAGTCTGGATTAATCTACGTGTGTCTATGCACGTAAGAAGTGTGTACTGGCTGGAACCAGAGGACCAGATGTCCTCATGAGGTCAGCACAGTGTGGTGAGCTGTGATAATTATTTTTTAAAACACGTGGCATATTCCACATACCTCTGTGTTTATTTATTTAATAAAATGGTTCATTTGACTGATTATAAAGACAAACAATTAAATAAATAAATGCACAGCAGCATATTTCTGAATAGTCTTTAATGTATTGAGAGAGAGTTTTTCCTTGGCATCATGTTTGGATTTCTGAGTGATGGTGGCTAGTTCTAAACTTGTGAGAAAATGGCCCATTACATAAGGTGTATATAACAGTCTGCATGTGTGTGCCCTGCCCAAACATGAAGCCAAAATAGCCCAGCACTGCTTGAAGTACTGATATTGGCCACTAGATGGAAGTACCTTCACGTTCCTCACATCATAACTGCAGTGACATATAAACTAAAACACTATAGAGGCGTCTGCTGCCAGAAACAAATTTCTTGCATTTACATTTAGTGTGATTCTTATGTGCAGGTGTCCCAATACTTTTATCCACCGTGCAGCAGCTTTTATTTTTTGTATACTAGACCTTTCTGGCATGTGTCTATTGTAAGCTTTTCCCAACACAACTACTTTAGTCATGTTTGAGGACTTGAGATTCAGCCGTGTTGCTCAGGGCTTTCCTGTGGTGAAATTTGGATGCTGCAATAGCAAATACACTTGTACACTTAACATGAACCTTTACTGTGTGTACAAAGCACATCAGCACAAAATGACACATGCACAGTGTGCGTTTAACCAAACATGGCATAAAATTCAGAAAACAGAACTGACTTTGTGATATTTTGCATTCTTGAAAATGATTTAGATTTGACAGCACACAGTTTGAATTTGCTCTTTTTAAACAGATCAGTAATAATTAAGCATCTTTTTCTCTTCGCTGGTCCTGTGGGCTAGTCCAACCTATATAAATCAATGTGCCATTCCTATTGGACAGTCCTCAGTGTGGGGCTTAAGTTATTTATCTGCTGTGTATACTCCCCCACTGGAGGCACACTGGCCTGCACATGTTACTGCACACTTCTGTGCTAAACCCACTTCAGCTGAGTAAGGAGCTGTTAAGGAGCTGATTAGTTCAAGTGTGTTGGGGAAATACTAAAATACGCAGAGCAGTGTGCCTCCAGGGCCAAAATGAGAGAACTAATCTACAGTTAGCTGACCTCTGACCTTATGATCATAATCTAAAGATGTTTAAAAGACCCCCGCCATAAGATGTTTGGGGAAAATGATTATCACAGACATTATGATAGAAACACATTAATGCAAATCAAAGTGTCACCTTTTATACACCATTTCACATCAAACCTCTGGCATTGTTCACATCTCAAACATCGAATTATGCAGCACTTTTGAAACACTCCTTTTTAAAGGGGCATATCCTGTTTAGCAGTCCAGACTCAACAGTCCATAGAGTTTCATTGTGAACAGGCAGGGCTAAAGTAATGTATGCTAATTAAGTATGCATTTAAATATGTTGTTTTTAGTGACATCACAAAAGTTGTTTTTGCAGACTAGTTTCCATGTATGACTGTGGACTGTGGAGTAAATGATACATTCTGAAACTATGTACAGTATATATGACATCATTTATACTGCGGCACGCTGGCTTAGTGGTTAGCACGTTCGCCTCTCAGCGCTGAGGTCTTGGGTTCGAGCCCACGTCTGTGTTTCCATGTTCTCCCCGTGTCTGCGTGGGTTTCCTCCGGGGACTCCGGTTTCCTCCCACAGTCCAAAAACATCAGGTGAACTGGATACTCTAAAATAAAAATTACCCTGGTGTGTGTATGTCTGTGTATGAATGTGTGTATGTACAAACCGGATTCCAAAAAAGTTGGGACACTAAACAAATTGTGAATAAAAACTGAATGCAATGATGTGGAGGTGCCAACATGTAATATTTTAT